>LPNX010511987.1:241615-264676 GCA_001517045.1 Pseudotsuga menziesii | reverse complement strand
AGGGTTTGAACTCAGATCCGCTATTTTTTTGAAAAGTCAGGATCCGGATACAGGGAAATGGCATATATAGAGTAAAAAAGTTAAAAAGATGAACCAAAAACATAAAAATAAAAATTTTAAATTCAAAACCGTTAATTACTTTGAAAATATACCCAAAATGAGGGCTCCCATTGATATATTGTGTTAGCCATAAGAGTTGAGGCATAATATGTAAACATTGAGCACATGCAAAATGAGAGCAAACATTGACAAAATATGTAAACATTGGACACATACATGGACATGGACATGAGGACATGGACACGTATTCATTAGTACTATGGTTTATTTTTGGATTGTAGGGGCCATTTAGAGCCTCTTTGTTGATGACAGATGTACTTTGGTTCAGAACCTCACAGATGTATTGCACTAGGTGCTATTTTGGATATTTGCACCCATATTTGCTATATATATGAGAAACTTTGCATATTTGTGTATTAATGGTTTGGATTCATATGTATGCACATGAATATATATGTTTTTTTACAAAATATGAATATTTTATGTATTTTTTAGTCAGCCGGTTTTTTACCCGGTTTTTTGCCGGTTCCGGTCCGGTTCACATTTTGGGCTTCGCCGGTTCGATGACCGGTCCGGTTCCGATAACATTGATTAAAACATGGAAGATGCCACTAAAGCTTTAAAGTGTAGCCATGTAAACAAATGAAGAAGCCCCTTTAAGTGTAAGTATTTAAAATGAAGTATCGAAGAAAGCCCCTGGCTATATATTTACAGGTCGGCCCAAGTTAAAGTTGAAATTAAAAAAAAACCTACAACTTGCATGTCGCCTTAATTGGAAAGCCACAATCCAAAAGACATGACGTTCTGTAAAGTCATGTATAAAAAATGAAAGGTCAGTACCAATTAATTTGAAATTATAATTATATTTTGACCATGATAAAGTATGACAGGTCGGCTCTACAAGTAGGGCTTGATTAGTATAAATATAAGGTCAATCTTTCTCATTTTGATCATGGTTTCGGTGATAGAATATGAGGAAAATCGCAGGCATAAGAAGGTCTGAAACAGCAAAAGCTTGTGGAGCCTTTAGTGCATATCTAATGAAGTCTTCTCGTGACTGTTTTAGGACTGCATTGATTTTGGGTAATGTGAAAGACTTGCTTGCTGAATTAATGAACAGTTTCAGTCCTGTTTGCAAGCGCTTTCCTGCAGACTTAGGAGAGTTTGTTTGAAGTCTGTTACAACATTGTTAAGAGAAGACTTGGTGGTGTCAAGGACTGGGACTGTTTATATATATGTATACTGCTCAGACTACCTAGATTTGATGAAGTCACTTGGTAAGAGCTGTGGACAGGTTGAAGGACATTCTAGCACATTCTTAGGATGTGAAAGGTTAATTGCAGACTTGGAAGAACAATGTTGATACAGCAGATATACTAGCACGGCGATACCAATGACAGGACGGTTACTGTGAAGCCTCAGTAATAATAAGGTGACAGAAATGATAAGTGATTTGATATCAGCTAAGAGCTGATTTGATGATGACACTGTCTAAGTCGATGATGATGATATTACACTTTGCATGATGATGCTACAACAGGAAGATATCATTGGTCAAGGTGCATCCGAAGGTATGTTATAACGTTTTGTTCATTCACTATTCACAAGGGATTGTTTATTGTTGGCAAGGGTTCTATTGCTTAAGACAGTCACAGGACTGTTGTCAGAGATCAGATTGTGAATAAGCTGTTAGAAGTATTTTGTATTCTTCATGTAAAGGGTGGCAGGGTGGTGCAAGGCAGGACAAGAGTCCATAACAGGTTGGAGACTGTTGTAGGGTGTTGAAGCATCCTTCAATAGCAGCTGAAAACAAATCGAAGAGGTTGTAGCCTATCTCTGGTTGTAGCTAGAACATTTCATGTTGTTGAAGCACCTACATTGAATGTAAACTTATCTATATAGAAGCTAAGCATTCCGTGGTTTTTCCCATTTGGGTTTTCCACATAAATCTCTGGGGTTCTATGTTGATGTGAATAGATCTTTTGTTTATTATGCATAAAGATTTGGATTTATTGTTCATACTGCACTAATCTCTGTGGTTAAAGAATAAGACTGGCATCAGTGTGAGTAATCCTAATTCTGAAGTATTCAAGTTGCAATTGTTGAAAAGAGAAATTAACTAAAAGTGTGCAACACTGACTCACAGCCCCCCCCCCTCTCAGTGTTGCTAGTGTGTTCCACACACTCTCTAGTTATCGAAATGATACTTATATTTGTCCTTGTATTAATATCTCTTGGGCGAGAAAAAAGGAGGAAGTTGAAGGCAAAAAACACATTGTTTGGGTTAGTTGGAGCATGTTGTCCTCCTTCTAGGCTCAATGTTCCATCTTGGTCGAAGCCTCTTGCTTATTTGTCATTATTTTATGTCTTCCAGGCTTAGTCCCTAGCTTTTGTGGGTGACAAGTCACAAATTTAAGTTATATGTCATTTTTTTAGGTCGACTCAAGGTTTAAAAGGAGGAGGTGGCCTAGTATAAATAAAGCACCTCTCCTTCCCATTTTGTAAGAAAGAACAAGGGTTTATTGTGATTCAAACTTTATTTCTCTTGGTATACATGAGCTCTCAAGGCTAGCGCACACTTTCTCTCTTGGCATGTTTCTCTTGATGCAAAGGATGAATTCTGGATTTTCAAGGGTTTAGCTAATCTTTCAAGGTTGATTTAAAGAGTGGTTGTTCATAACTCTTGGCATGATGAGATAAGATAAGATAGTTGTATTAATGTCCACTGAGTGACCACAAAAGTAGGTCAATGCGACTAGAGGATACATCCAGTAAGAGTACAATGTGGGAGTGCAGAAGCAGCTCTTAGAGAATGCAAAAATCAAGATGAAGAAACATGCATGAAGTAACAGTACCACCTAGTTCAGTATCTAACAAAGCTAATCACTAGGCCTGGCCAACGCCAAAAGAATAGGTTCTATAGTACAACGTGAGTCTCCCGAAATAAACAAGACAACTCGATACCAGTCAACCCAGGGGGGGTTCGACTCGAGCCCTTACCACTCTACCATCTGAAGTACTCGGGAACTCTCCCTAACGCTTGTTGTTCCAATCTGACGGATCAAATGAAAGTATGAGGTGATTCTCGTGGCTGTCCCAAGGTGGGGCGAGGTATATAAGAGTTGAGAACTATAATTGGATATCTCCCTGATGAAGAGTGTTAGGCATCTCTAATCCTAATACTGGAAGAAAGTATAGAGAGAGCTCGATGAGCTCCTATATAGGCAGTAGTAATGTCCTCTAATCTCATAGTAATGTCCGGCTCGTGTGTTTGGCACACCTAACAAATCCTATCAGATTGAGAGATAAGGCAATCAATCTCTACCCAAAGTCGATGAGAACCGACTCAATTGTACCAGAGCGATCCTAAGCAAATGCATCCAATGTATGTACATGTATGGGGGGCAGAGAATGATACCATCCTGCAACTCCAAAAAGTGCTCTAAGTAAAAAGACATCTTCGAGCCCAAGCTCATCTAAGGTCAAGTCTAGGTGACCTGAATGTACAATTTGTATATGTCTTCTCTGATGTCCTAGTTTGGTATATGTTTAATTCGTTTAAGATAGTCTGAAACATCTAAGGAGTACCTGAAGGGGGGGAAGTCGCTCTCTAGAGATTGTCACCAACTAGAGAAGTCATGACGCCTCCACAAACTGACCTCGTGCACGGCCTGTAGGGCTATTTGAGGCAAGGACCTTTGAGGAGGAAATTGCAATGTAAGGGTACCGCTCTCTCCCAATGGAAAAGACTTTGAAAGATTTGAATCTATGTAAGAAAGAGACTAGGCAAAAGATAGCCTCGAGGCTTAATGGTTGGACAACGAACTCTACCAAAATAATGGGCTGCAGAACTATACACTTGCAACAGATGATGCGCCTAAGAAGCAAGGTATGAACTCTCTCCATCTTAGCCTAATCTATCTGTAACAAGCTCGATCACCAGATCTCAAAGCCATAGAATACTGTGGGTCTGATAGTCGCCTCCATGAGGTAGAGTTTGGATGAGAAGTCCTCAAATTGACCCTGAAAGCACTGCCATTTGATCAGGGCTAAGGAACAATAACCCTTACTGAGTCGAGGCTGGAGGGCTTCCCTCGTACCAAAGTGAGATCCCGTGAACTAGACCCCCACGTAGGTGTAATGTCATGTTGCCAAATTTTGGTGGTAGGTTGATACCCATTTATTTCCATGGGTAGGAAGAAATAATGTTGGCCTATGAATTTCCTAGCCAAAACAATTAATTAACTAGGAATAATTTTAAATTAAGTTAGGGAATAAATTATAGTCACAATATTTTGTATTAAATTAATTTTGAAGGGATGTAATATTATTTTGAATATTTAAATTTTATTTAATTGTAATAATGAGTTGGAAAAGGAGATAATGTGGGCCAAAGAAGTTGCCTTGCAAAATAAGGAAACTTCAAGAAAGTAGCACAAAGCAAGAATCGTGTCAAGAAGGCGCAATTGGACAGAAGGATAACATGGAAAGCTTGACCAAAAAGAAAAGTTGTCTAATCTAAAAATCTATGCAAAGCAGGAAAGTGGATAAAGCAAGGAAAGGTTGGCTTTTAGCAGAAACACAGGGAAGGAGACAAAAGCAGTAAAAGCCAGGAAAAGCAAAACAAGAGCAGTAAAATCCAAGAAAAGCAGGAAAAGCAAAATCTACAAGGCAAGAGCAACAAAACTGAAAAAAACAAAGAAAAGTCAAAAAGCATAGCAAAACCATCATAAAGCAAACTTTCTAATCTAGCTCACGAGGGCACATTAGTAAGGGAATATTGGACAAGAAGCAATATTGTCTATAAAAGAAGGCTAGCGCACCACTCTCGCATCTTTGACAGTTTAACTTTCGCATTGAGAGCTCTAAGTGACTCAGACTTGGGAGATGCACCCCAGTCACGGTCGGGAGATGTGCCCCTGCTGCCTCCTTCAGTGAGATGAGAGGATAATGGTATTTGGACATTATCATTGTGTTTATTGCAGGTCCTACAATCCCCTCAACCTGATTCAAAATTCAAAACGAAGAATTGCTAAGCCTCTAGTTCAAATTCTGTAGTCCTTTCTTCTACTTTCTCCAATATCCATCTAAAATGTCCAGTTTCTGGTGTATCTGAGAAACCTCTGGGCTCCCATTCGAAGTCTATGTAATGTTTTGAATATGTTTTATCAATTCTGAAATCAATAAAGTGCAGAAGTCTGAGATTCCTTCCATCTTTCCCATGCCTCTCTAGAATTGCACTGAATTTCACTAGTTTTCAGTATTATGTCAATATGTCAACTTATACTTGATGGATTTCGATTCTTTCAGTTCCTAAGTTAGTTAAGACTCTGATGAACACTCTCCATGCTTTGTTTTGCAAATTCGATGGTCCCTTAGGTTGTTTGGGAAGCCCTAAACTCAAACTAGTCGAGTTGTCACGGTAGCTAGTTTTGTTTGAATGATCCCCAAACAGTGATTAATTGTTCTTGAACCTGCAATTTCGAGTCATGTCAATGCCAAGGGTCTAGTTTGCATATGCAGGTGTAACCAGGAATCCATGGAGTAGGCTTCAGTAGCAGCAGGAGTTGAAACATAAATGGTCCCAGTACATTGTGCAAAGGAAACTTGAGCTAGTGCAGCCTTGATGCTAACTTTTGATGAATTTTGACTTGGTGTGCCTCTAATATACATTTTGCAAACCTGTAATTGACTTTTGCACATCCATTCCCTAAGTTTGTTAATTTGGAAAGGTCTCACTATATTTGGAATTGATTCAGTTAATCCTAGTTTTCCAACTCTAGCTCCTAGTCCTAAATTTTTGCTCTAGAACTTTTTGTTTGAATCAATATCCCTATATATATATGATTGGGGATATCACATGTAAGTTGTGGTGATCTTAATCTTTCCGTCTCAGAAGTAGAGATTTAAGTTTGCAAGGAAGCTCTTCGATGCACTAAAGATCACAAGCTTGGTTTTATCCAAGTTGACCGTCAATGACACGAAGGTCACAAAAACTACCTAAGGCGTCAATCTATCTCTAAAGACCCTCAATAGTAGAGGACAACAAGATCACATCACTAGCAAAAAGAAGCAAAGGAGATCAACACATTATGGAGAAGGCAACCATCTCCCTTCTAGATGTGCTCATGGAAGAAAAACTCCAGCTCGTCAATATAGATATCGAAGAGAGTTAACGAGACGGGACACACTTGTTTTACCCCGATGGTATTCTGAATCAAGTCGTAAAGGCCATGTCTAATCCTGAGGAGTCCCAAAACTGACTTGTAGATTCTCATGATGGCTACTAGGAGGGTCTCAGATATGCCAATGTTGCGAAGTCTTTGGAATAAAGCATCTCTCGGTAATGTGTCAAATTCTTTCTAAAAGTCTACAAAGCAACTGTAAACTTTTGAAGAGCGAGGGTGAGCCTCCTCAATGATGGCTCAAAGTGTGAAGATGTGATCAATCCTCCGGTACTTCGATCGAAAGTTAACCTTCCCTCTAGCCCCAAGATGTCAACTCTCCAGCTCATCCCACAGTCACTGATGCAAGATAGTAGCATAAAGCTTGGAGAATGTATGTCCCAACCTTATCGTCCATTAGTTGTTCATAACGAAACTTTCCCTAATTTGTGAATTCAGTGAATGATGGGTCTAGTCCAAGAGTGGGGAAAACTAGAACACTCCGCATGGTTAAATAAATCAGCAGTATGCGAGTCAAGAGATGGGATGCCATGATTAAGGAATTCAGCATGCAAGCCTTCCTCGTGTGTTTCTCTGTTGGTGCTCATAACTCTGGTTCCTCTCCTAATGTCCTGCTCCAAGAAAAGGTGGCATGTGACACTTTTCGCGTGCTTTTTTTCCTTGACATTGTGCCTTCCAACCAGACCTAGACCTCCAGGCCATGTTCTCCCACACAGCCTTCCTTTACAACTTTCCCGAACAACCTGTTATCAAATATATTGTAGCTGGGATACTATGATGAAGCATATGGACTTTCTCGTTACAGCATGGATCATCGTTACAGCATGAACCATTGAAAGCTTTGTTTAGTCGCAGAAGCAGAGTATTTCCTTGCCAGGACTTAGATCTCCTTGTCCATTGAGATGACTTCAGTGATGACTTAGTTCATTTGAGCAGAGCAGCATAGATGGTACACAGTTCACCTATGGGCATATCAGGCAAAGGCATGTAGATGATGAGATCAGGTATATTGCTCCTTGGTAGGATTTTGCTCTTTGATGTCTATTAACATCTTTGACTTGTTATGCTATGATGATTAAGGTGACCTATGCATATATTATATTTTCCACTGATGATTAACTTGTGTTGAGAATGATTAGAGAATCTGATGTTGAAGACCATTGCTTATGCCATCCTTTACACAACTTTTAAACTTTAGTGCTATGTTGGTTTCATGTATAACTTGTCTTCATCCATCCAATATCATTCATGATTGATTTTACACGACTTATGATTGATTGAGACCTATGAGATTGAAGATCATCTTCCCCACTTTGACCCCTATGCATAATGGATCCCATGTTGTTTTGTGTCTCAACTCTGAGTTGTGCAACACAACTTGTCGATGCCTTGATCCTTCTGGGCCAGGAGAACCCGCTGGTGTTGGTTCCTGAGCTTAAGCGAGTTGGGTTTTGAAGCCTTGGCCTCTCTGGTCGGTTGCCCCCGATGTTTGGTCCTGACTGTGGATATTCCCCCCTAGTTGCCCAAAGAGTGTCAACTAAAACTTGAAGCAATATGTCTACCATCATTACATGCATTACGTGTTATATGCTATATACCATGAAATGCAAGCCCACAAATAAAGTTGTAAACTATGTCTTTAGACACAACTCAAAGAGGGCTATGAAATGAAATTTTGAAAAGCCCAAATAAAGCAGTGGATAAATAAATGCGAAATCTAAAGATTGTTGGCCATCTTATGTAAAATGTGATGATTAATTCCTCACGGAGCCTACAAGTTTTGATGTTAGCTTGAATAAGAGACAACTAATTCTAAGTATCCCTTAAGATCTCTTCACTACAGTTTCTTGTGTACTTGTTATCACCCGCCTTGTAGTTGCCTGTGTGAGGTGGATCCAGGATGGATGGTATAGGGGCAAGCAACTAAGGGGTGGAACCACAACTGCCAAGACTCCCAAATGGATGGTTGTCACGCCAATCAAGTCAACCTTCACTTTATGTTATCCTAATCCAAGACAACAATGGGGGAGACCCGTATCTGCTCCCGACAGGAGAGATCAGACCTAAACACTAGAAGAAGATCAGATGGGGCTTTGGGTTACTTAAAGTGCAAGGTAAATAGGAACCCTAGCTCTAGTGTTTAGGTACTAGCAACTGGTGGATATGACCATTGTCTTAGAAAACCTAACTGTGACAGGGTGAGCAAGAACAAAGTTGGGACTACCTAGTACCAAGGGGACAAAATCAGTGAAGGATAGATGACTTGAAGTATCAGTAGCTATTGGCAAAAAGAGTAAGAATGAGGTCAAGATGGGGCTAGCGCTAGCTAGGAGATCAGTGCCTTGTGTACATTGGGCAATGGAGTCAGCAGCAAACCATTGTTTCAGAAAACCCACCTGGGATACACCTTGATCTACGAACCCAACAAGTGATTGATCCCGAAAAGCTAAGGTACAGGAAAACCAGCTCTATGGAAGGCTAGCGCTAGGGCTTAGGGGGACAGATCTACAACTCTAGGGTCACCTAGAGGCTAATGGCTCAGCGTTGAGGGAGAAAAGAGGTCAGGGTGACCTCATCTACAACCCCAAATCAGAAAATCAGCAGAAAAATCAGATCTAGAAAAGTCAAAATCTGATGAACGGGGCTAGGAGGCTGAAAACCAATTTTTCAAATCTGGGGCAACCCGGGAAGAACTAGCTCATCCTTGGGGGTGTTCTGGAGTGCTTAGGGCCTGATCTATCAGCCTATCTCGTCAGATCTCAAAAAAAATCACTTCCGGAAAAGTCCAGTTTTCAATGAGGGCGTTAGGGCTATTTCAGTCAATTTTTCAAATCTAGGTCAAACTAGCCAGTCTTTGGATAGCATTGGGGTTGATTTGGACTATGTGGGACCTGATCTATCCATCTGCAAAGTCAAAATTCAGAAAAACTCAAAACCCTGGCGGATCAATTTTTCAGTGGGGGTTTATGCAGTTTTCTGCTTAAAAATCAAATCTAGATCAAACTGTGGGGAATTTGACCAACGTTTCAGTTGATTTGATGAAGGGGAGGCCCGATCTATGAAACCCAGAAATGGTTTGGCAAAAGATCGGACTATTCCCAAGTTTATTATTTTTAAGGGTTTTTTCTGCTTTAGGAGTTTTCAGAAAAAGTTGAAAGAAAACAAGGTACAATGGAATAAGATCTAAAAAAAGAAGAGACTTACCTGCTGGATCTTACCTAGAAATGCTTCTAGAATTCTGTAACAGTGACGATCTTTGCTATCCCGATCAATTCTGGAAGATCCCCATGATTTCTATGGCATATGCAAGCTCCAAGCCACCAATGCGCCCCCTACCCTGCATCAGCAAACGTCAACCATATCAGATTTGCTAATACAAGATAAAGAAATTGAATGCTACAAGACAGTAAAATGAAGTAATCATAGATCACAATGAAACTAATGAAAACCCCCTGATTCAAGACGAAAGAAACCGAGTGAGTTGAGGTCCCCCTACAAAAACACTCCAACCAAAACGCCCTCTTGTAGACAAAACAATGATAGCCACGAAAAATATAGATCTCACGAGAATTTCCACAATGCTAGAAAGCTGAAGACTAGCTAATCAGCATTTGAGCACATTAGATGCAAAGCAGATCCAGAAAAATTTCCACAAAAAAAAAGTCTTTCTATTATTCAAATCCAAGAGCCAAAAACCCTTTACAAATGAGAAGCTCTCTCCTTTAAATAGAAATGAGAGAACCTCAATCATAACCAAATCTTAGCCACTTTCAAAACAAGTGGTTAAGATTAAAAGATGAAATGTTCTAATCAATGGTTGAGATGAACTCAACATACAACACATGGATCAATATAACCATAATTTACCAAAGTGGACTAAACCACCCAAATAAAGGTAACCCACTCAACAAGAAATAAATTAAAGCACATGGTGGGTTCAAGGAGTGTTTGACTAACTCCCTTTGGGTGTCTCCATGGCACAATAAATAATATAACAATTTAGTTCTTTGACTTTTGTGCCTCCTTGAGGAAATCGTGAGCCTCCAAAAAGAGTTCCATAAAATAATAAAAAATGCCCAAAAATAGGTGTGGGCCCAATCAGGAGCTACAACTGCTGGAGAAGACATGTAGGACATCACTCTCATCATCATGACTCATCCCATGTCATTTCCTTGCCTCAGTAGCCCAAATCGATTTCTTCAATAGCCGTTTAATCATTTTTTAATCTACCTCGAGAAACATGATCCTGCCAAAACAACCTCCTAAGGTGCCCGCGTTGTCAAACTGAGCCCACCAAGCTCTCTGGGATGGGGGTACAATGGTACAAACAAATGGTTGCACCCCCTATGCCCATACAACGCCCTAGGAGATCCAACTAAAACATCTCCCTACTCAAATATATCAACCTGTGAAGAAAAACTGCATCAGAGAGGTAGAATGAGCCTGATCATATCTATAAGTGCCTGAAACTGGAAATAAATTGTCTCATTAGACTTGGAGGGCCCAAATCCATCTAAGGTGTATACTCATACCCCTCATAGGTCTCTATCTGATCATCAATCATATCCAATAAACAATATAACCGTCTGTGAATAATCAAACACCAATAATAACTCAAACTATATCCATTCGCTGCAAGTGTTAAAAAGGTTAAGACATACTCTACAACTTATTCAAGTAACAATCACAACAAGTAGCATTCATTTCACTGGCGGTACATCAATCAATACATATATAAGGCTTTATTCATTATTACTTAGACTTAGACTTTCAAGACTATACTCACTTCATAACTGTAACCAATTTGCTAGTGAAGGGTGAAGGGTGGAAATGACAAGGCTAAAGCAAAGGATGACTTTCTACTCAACATCATGACACTTTGGACAAGGAAAGGGAATACTCACTATAACCAATGTTAGACAAACAACAACACAAGGAATGGCAGTGCCTCACAAATGGATGAGTTGTTTAGAGAGTGCTTATTCAACTTAGGCATCATGTCTACATCAAGCTTGGTCCAAGTTTATTAGGATCGTCATTTTTATTCTATGGCTTTTTTGGCCTATATGACCCTTTTGGGACTTCACTAGTGCTTAAAAGCACAACTAATCGTAGCTTTCATCCGGGACATATTTTATAAGGTCGGCATATTTTTTACCATTGCTTTTTGGACCTTATCTTATACTCTTCAAGGAGTATTTTAGCATTTCATTGCTCTTTCCCTTGTTACATATGTTAAGAAACACAATTTTATAATTTTCATTTTTCATGGGCGCATATTCAATATTTTCAATACAAGTAGTACATGAGCTTTCAGTTTTAGCCAACAACATCTCAAGTGACTAGGGGGAGTTCTGCATAGTGCCAAACATCGAGACAACCGACCAGAATTATTTAGGCATACAATCCAACTTACCAAAGGCAATTTTTGTCACCAACTCAGAGCCGAGACAATATAGACAGGGAGGCTTGTCCAACAAAAGTTCTAGCGGGGAAAAAGATCCTCCATGCCATAAGTCAAGAAGTCAATTGGGTTGAAAACTAAACTGGAAGGTAATGGCTGGGTGATGACAATGAATGATGGAGCCAACACTAGCAAGCCAAAACAATGGGGGGAATGACTACCTCTATTCTCCCTAAGGAGGGTAAAACCAATGAGTATAGATCAAGAACTTCCAGGTCTAAGTAGGGACATCAATACATAGTACAATATACAACCAAGTCCATATAAATATGACTGCCAGATCATGATACCACAAATTAATACATGTCACAAGAATCAGTATAAGAGCAATAATAACCATAACACAATATAAAATGCTGAGTCATAACCATGCAATATAATCCATCTAAGACACCATCTGTCCAATGAGAAAGAACTGACATAAAACTGGGCATCAATGACTCCTCTGAAAATGACATAAATGGCTACATCGGTCCTCAAATCTGAGTGTCCTGAGACTCAGTCCTGACATGGGAGAGTACAATAGTCCACTAATATAATCATGATCCATAACAAATGCTCATCTCAGCATCTCAGATGTAAGAGATCTGGCTAAAAAATGTACTGTGTCTGAAAAATAGAATATGGTACCCTGGCTACTATATATGTGATAACATCTGACTCCAGCTGGGACAAGTGCTCTGGTGAAAAGAGCACTTGAGAACCTCAGAATCACTGGTCCTTGCACTTTGCTTCTCGCATCCTCGATCAATCCATCTAGCTCTGCAACCGCTACCAAGAATGTACCTGACTACCTGCAACATGTCCAGAGCTATACCAAACTCACAGATCGGTCGTCAGAACAATATGTGGATAATATATAAAATACTGAAAATAAATATGCATGAAACTGAAAAGCAGAAAATAAATCTAATCTATAACCATAACTTTCAATAAAAGTTTGATTTTTTATTTTGCAGGAAAACAGAATTACACTAAGAGCTTCAAAGGCGAGCTTCAAGCAAAGATGAAAAATTCTACACTATTGCTAGGAAAGGCGTATTCAGGTCCTACCTACCCTACTCTAACCAATTTAGGCAAGTGTTAGGTAAAATCATAAATCCAATGCAACCATTTACTGAACGAATCCAGTGAGCTCTCTTCACAGTTAATGACCCAACAAGCCAAAGATGGTTTGAAAGTACTGTATATGAAAATTGAAACCATTCTAACTTGTTGTTTGAAATTCAAAGAAAGACCTGGAATGAAATCATGCCAAGGCTAAAATGACTTTCTAGAAACTCATCCATCCAGACACTAACAAGATCATAAGAGGTGTGCAAGCAAGCTCTTGATGGAAAGAGAAAATATGACTCATGATTCAACCACTCCAAATAGTTCTTTGTTTTCACCTCTACCTTACTAGGACATTCAATTCTATTCTCTCCAGAAGAAATGGGAAAATCAAGTGGGGACAATTTGTAATGTAATGAAACTGTGAATGAGATCAAGCCCATTTGTTGTTTAAAAATGGAGAAAAGATGAAATTGATCTTTATACACCTTTTCCAGCCATCCATAATACAGATTTACAAATTGAAAAAATTTATTCATTAAGGATGACTGAGATGATACATGAAGTGCATTTTCCCCAATTACGTGATAATGCTTAAAGTTTAAACTCCTGATTCAAAATTTCGGAAGGAACAACTTGATTAAACGACAAACCCATACAAGAAGACTTGAAGAGTTGGGACGAGAGGGTGGATTGAAAAATTTCTCCCAAACTTGGAATAATTGATCTCAGAATTTGATGAGAGGAAAGAGATTTTAAATTTATTCCAGGAGTGATTTCAAGATTCGAAACAAGGTCAGTATCCACACACTGAACCAACATATTCTGATTAAGGACTGGATGAAGAATTCTATTGATACTGTCAAGACAAGGATCCTCGTTGCAATGCTCTTGATCAAGTTTCCCTATCCCTCTTACAGGCATGCTCTTCAATCACACTATGACCACAAGATTGTTCTTCAACAGAAGTTTGATTAATTTCAACCTTTTCTTCTTTTGCAGTGATATGATCAAGGTCTGAATCAAGATTCGGATAGGTTGGATACTGACTGAAATTATCATTAATTACGCAATGACTATGGAGTTTCTCTTTTAAAAACTCTTTAATAACCTCACATATGGAAGGCTCAACTAAAGATATTTCTTGATAGTGATCATTTTGCTCTCCTCCTTTATTTGCACCTTCTTGAGCTAATTATGACAAGATTTTAATAAGTTCCCCTTCTATATCAATATCAAGGTCATAATCCTGAAGGCTCGAGATTTGATCATTGTCATTCTTTTGCATCGAAGATTCATTCAAAGGCATGTTCACTCGGGAGAGGAGGAATCAGTTTGATGAGGAATATCGTCAGTTATCTCATTATGGTTATGCTAACTATCTTTATTAGATTGATCTTCAACAACACAATCATTATTTGGATGCATGGATTCATCAATGCTTTCACCCCATTCTTTTCTTAATAAATCGGTAAACATGTCATATCTAGTGATGGATCCTAGTGCTAACGTGTATAACCAATAATTGGCGTTACCTACTAGGGATTCACAAAGGGCTCTCATATAGACATCTTCATGTTTTGCGCCCAGGGATTCCATATAACACCAACAAGCATCCAAGTGGTTTTCAATTGATTCAGCTGAATTTGCAAAGAAACAAGCCAACTCTTTAATGTATCTTTTTGGCATAGGATGAGGTGCCTTATAGATTTCAGAGAAGTCCAAACGAGATAAAAGCTTCCTTTTAAGCTTGGTTGGATTTTCCTTGATTTTATTGAAAAATTGGACAAATAAATTCGAGCTCATTGTGAAGAATGGGATGTTCTAAGAACTTAAGATTAATACGTTGGATGCGATCCTCAGTGGAGTCGCTAGGTGAACCACACAAGTAATTCACCAATAAAAGATATGTCGCAAGGTAAAGTGAGGGATGTTGAACCAAATTAGGCCTCTACCTCCCCGGCAACGGTGCCAAAACGTTATCACCCGCCTTGTAGTTGCCTGTGTGAGGTGGATCCAAGATGGATGGTAGAGGGGCAAGCAACTAAGGGGTGGAACCACGACTGCCAAGACTCCCAAAAGGATGGTTGTCACACCAATCAAGGCAACCTTCACTTTATGTTATCCTAGTCCAAGACAACAATGGGGGAGACCCGGATCTGCTCCCAACAGGAGAGATTAGACCTCGACACCAGAAGAAGATCAGATGGGGCTTTAAGGTACTTAAGGTGCAAGGTAAATGGGAACCCTAGCTCAAGGGTTTAGGTACTAGCAACTGGTGGATATGACCACTGCCTTGGAAAACGTAACTGTGACAAGGCGAGCAAGAACAGAGTTGGGACTGCCTAGTACCAAGGGGACACAATCAGTGAAGGATAGATGACTTGAAGTATCAGTAGCTGTTGGCAAAAATAGTAAGAATGAGGTCAAGATGGGGCTAGCGCTAGCTAGGAGATCAGTGCCTTGTGTGCATTGGGCAATGGAGTCAGCAGCAAACCATTGTTTCAGAGAACCCACCTGGGATACACCTTGATCTATGAACCCAACAAGTGATTGACCCCGAAAAGCTAAGGTACAGGAAAACCAGCTTTATGGAAGGCTAGCGCTAGGGCTTAGGAGGACAGATCTGCAACTCTAGGGTGACCTGGAGGCTAATGGCTCAGCGTTGAGGGAGAAAAGAGGTCACGGTGACCTAATCTACAACCCCAAATCAGAAAATCAGCAGAAAAATCAGATCAAGAAAAGTCAAAATCTGATGAAGGAGGGCTAGGAGGCTGAAAACCAATTTTTCAAATCTAGGGCAAACCGGGAAGAACTAGCTCAGCGTTGGGGGTGTTCTGGAGTGCTTAGGCCCTGATCTATCAGCCCATCTCGTCAGATCTCAGAAAAAAACACTTCCAAAAAAGTCCAGTTTTCAGTGAGGGCACTAGGGCTGTTTCAGTCAATTTTTCAAATCTAGGTCGAACTAGCCAATCTTTGGATAGCATTGGGGTTGATTTGGACTGTGTGAGACCCGATCTATCCGTCTACGAAGTCGGAATTCAGAAAAAACTCAAAACCCTAGCTGGTCAATTTTCAGTGGGGGTTTATGTAGTTTTCTACTTAAAAATCAGATCTAGGTCAAACTGTGGGAAATTTGACCAGCGTTTCAGTTGATTTGATGAAGAGGAGGCCCGATCTATGAAACCCAGAAATGGTTTGGCAAAAGATCGGACTATTCCCAAGTTTATTATTTTTTAGGGTTTTTAGTGCTTTAAGAGTTTTCAGAAAAAGTTGAAGAAAAGCAAGGTACAATGGAATAAGATCTGAAAAAAGAAGAGACTTGCCTGCTGGATCTTACCTGGAAATGCTTGTAGAATTCTGTAACAGTGACGGTCTTTGCTATCCCGACATGTGTTCGATCATCGGAGAGCACATGAGAACTCCAGATTCCTGCAACCACAAATTTCTCACCAATAACCAACATAAGGCCTCTAGTAAAAGCAATAAATAAACAATAAACAATAAAAATAAATGAAATTGCTATACATATATGCATAGACAATAAACAATTGAAATAATACAAAACTTTTAAAAATACAAGGGAAAAGGGTTAGGAATACATTACAGAGAGCGTCCCTTAGGACACTAAGTATTTATATTTTAAAGAAAAACCTGATTTGTGGCTCGTTTGACCCTTTCCTGTTTTTTGTGATTTTGATAGTGCCTCACATCTTTGAAGATTTTCCAAAAGTCCACACTATCAAGAGACTGCTCATGCCATACTTTGTTAACTTCCCTAATCTTGATTCCATCCTTTATATTTTCCGGGAAGCTAATAAAAATAACATGATCCTTTACACTATGTACATTATTCACATCCTAAAACACAACTGATTCACTCTGTCCTACCTTAACTGACTTTGAAGCTGAAACAAACTGAAACTGAACTAGCACTTTACTGACTAGAGGAAGACTTTCTAAAGCCTTAGGTGGCTTATTTTCCTAGGCTGGTATATCCACAATCTCTGTTATAGGAAATGGAAACTCTATATCATCTGTCCAGCCCCCTAAATCATCACTTGAAAACTCATTAAATTTAGGGGTAAGGTTATGGTCACATACTTCTTCTCCTTTGTCCATATGTTTATTCATGCAGACCATATCCTTGTTATCTTCTACTGTTTTCAACAAATCATTATTACTGTCAAACACAACATCGTGACCAACCCAATTAACCTGTTCCATTCTTCCTCTAACTGCTAACTTTTCCTTTACTATCTGATCATCAAACCAATTATTCATTTTCAAAGGCTCGGGAGGTCTTTCTTGTTCTTGATAAGGAGGTCCTTTAGGGATACATTTTTGCCATCTATCATTTGGCTTATGACTATTACTTTTATCTCCTTCCATGGCAGCGATCTTATTATGCAATGCTGTCTGGTTTGCCTGCATGGCAGCTAGCTGATTAGCATGATTTAATTCCATTTGTTTAATCAATTGGGCCAGTTCTTTGATAGAGTCACCTTGAGGTTCCTAGTTTTCAACTTTCTTAACTTTATCTGACTCTGGAGGACTATCCTTTGACAAACCCAGAACATTTGATTTCCCTGAATCTTGCATATTCTTCTCTATTTTAATAGCTTTGTCTTGTGCCTCCCTAACAGTTGTAGGCTCTTTATCCCTTAGCTGGTATCTCATTTCCCCTTCAAAAGCTTGAATGTAGAAAATTAAAATGGCCTTTTCAGAAGGCTTAATATCTTGAGGGAGACTCTTAACCAATTCATTAAATCTTCTGTTAAATCCTTCCACTGTTTCATTATCTTCCTTATGGCTAGAGTTCAAGGCAGTTAACAAAGAATGGTGATCCCTCTTATCTCCCCATTTGTCATTGAAGGCTTCAATGATTCCCTTAAGGTCTTTAAACTTGTTATCATCATGTTCCATGAACCAATTATTGGCCTCTTCCTCTAAGGACAAAACAAAGAGTTTCATCTTCACATCCTCATGGCCATGTGCCATACACGATCTTGCAATACATAAATTGAAATTTCTGATGTGGGCTTTAGCACTTGTAACATTGTCTCCTTGAAAGGAAGGCAACTTATCTATAGCTTTCTCTGGAACTTCATGAGGGTAGCCAACAATATTAGAGAAATCACATGGTCCATAATAATTACTCATTATTCAGGCTAGTTTACTTAGATAAACCACAAAGGCATATTAGAAATTTGCTTCTTCCCCAAGACTTGTAAAGATTCTACAGGGAGCAAGTTTGTTTAGCTTCCTCCTAAAGCCTTTTCAGGATCTAAGAGGGAGCTAGACAAGCCAAAGGGCTCCAAGTAGAATACCTTACTATATTTTTTTTTGAAGTGGAGTCGCCACTTGGAGAACAAGTAAACTTCTAATAAATAAATAAATAAAATTTTAAAATTAAGGTTATTAAAAAAAAAAATTTATTAACACTTAAAGAATTAAATTGAAGAATTAAAGAATTAGATCTAAAATTATTTAATTAATGTCAAGACCAAGGACAAAAGACTTGTCCCCGGCAACGGCGCCAAAGATGTTGCCGCCTGATACACACTTTATGATACGGGAAAGTCTCCAACCTGCTTTGTGTGTCCTTGGGGGCAAGTTAGAGCTGTGGACCACTGTCACCACAGTCCACAACTCCTCCGTTTAGGCTTGATCCCAACAGAGCCAAGGGGGGTAGTCCCTACGGGATACTAAGTTCCAAATTTATTAATTAATTACAAATTAATTAAAGGGATCCTTTTAAGGTTACAAAATTACAAGACCAGTGCCTAGATTAAATGGAGTCAAAAGATTACAAGTAACAAACTTACAAAAGAAATAAAGATGATTATCCACAGTCCAACAAATGAGATGAATAGATGAACAAATGATACAATAATGAATCAAGATATCTCGGCAATGTACAGATGATCTAAATTTATCAAGAATAACAAATCAAGTGAAATAGTTACAATTTAAACAACAGTTAAGCATTCACCCCATGAACAATCGCAGAACTGAAAAGTAAATGAACTTGAAAAAGTAAAGTGAAACTGAAAGTAAAGAGTTGTAGTGCAATATTGTAATGGAAGAGTGCTTGAAACGAATATGTTGTAGAACCGGTTTTGAAATGCTTCTTGGTTTATTTTAGTTAATTTTATTAAAGTTGTTCTTCTTGGATTAAGTTTTAGATCTGGTGGTGTGACTACCCCGATCTAGTTCTTCTCAAACCGAAGAGGGATTGCTGTTGCGCTCAACAGGTGGGAGCAAAGCCCACCCCTAGCTCACAGGTCAAACCCCAATGGCCCGGTGCTCACAAGGAGGACGTCAAAGTGCCTAGAGACCCCCTCGGTCTACTACCCCTTGCAGCTTCCGAGTCACTGTTTTTAATCAATTCGAAAATCGCTAGATGGATGCCTATTAAACTAAGACTTCCCTTTCCCCTGGTCGTATCTCGGAGTACCCCGGAGGGTGATAACCGAGTAGAGGAGCAGGATGTGGGAAGTTGTTGGTAATTTTTAAAAGTTAGTTTTAATCTTGATGGTTAATATGCAAGGTTTATTTTAAAGCGATTAACAAATGGCTTAGGAAATAATATATTTGATCGTAGATTGTAGTACAAGAAAAGGAAAGTTATTCTAATTACCTAAGCCCCCACTTCCCCTGTTTTTCATATCCAGCTTGAATTCCCTAAAGGGAGATGACAAATGGATAGAGGATACACAGGTTTAATGGGTTGTATGATTACTTTAATAGAAAGATAAAATTTGCATAAACAGAAAAATTTAAGCAAATATTAGCCTACTTCCTACTCTATTTATTATAAATTACAAAAGCTTATAAGCTTTGAAGAATACCCCAAGAGAATCTCTTTGGGGTTTACAATAATCAGAAAAATATGGAAGAGAGGTGAGGATTAGAACCCCTTTTGTGCCGGTTGAAATTTGAGGAAATTTTGTGTCCTTTTGGGCAGCAACTCTTCTTTAAACGTGCATAACCTGTCAAAAACCAGCGAGCTATTCTTCGCTGGAAATCATAGAAACAACACTAAAACTGTTGTTAAAGTATTAGTACAAGATGTACAAATTTACATAAAAAAATATGACAGACAAATATTTTTCACTACTATGAGCGCTTCGCGTTCTGACCTCGATCCTTTGAGGTCAGACATGGGATACCACGATTAAGCTCAAAGTGTAAATAAATATAAGCTGAAATTTATACAATTACAAATTTACAAAAAAAAATTCTGATATGTAATAAGTGACAGTAATATGTTATTTAGAGGGCTGGAAAATGAGTTTCCAGCCACCAATGAGTTTCCAGCCACCTAAATGATGTGAAAATAGCAGAAATAAAAGGGTAAACTAATATATAAGAGGTTAGGGCCCTAAAACAAGGGTTATATTCACTAAACAGTGAATAAAACTTAGTTTTAAACAGGCAGAAAGTAGATGGCCGAATTGAAAATATTGTCGGAATGATGTTTGGAGATATCTTCTTGCTTGGATAACCTGCAAATACAATCTATGCCTGCAAAATATTGTAATCCTAGAGATGAATACCTGACACTTCCTGCAAAACACTTTGAAAGAAATGTTAAATCATTCATAAGAAAGAGTAAAAACACTTTTACTCTTTAATCTCTCCACAAAACACTTTGTGGAGAGCTAACTAGAAAATATAATAAATGCAAACAAGACAAATACAAAGTTACCTCAAGAGTAGTAGATCATGAAAAAAATTGCAGCATAGTATCCCTCCAAAGAAATTTTTATTCAATGGCCCAACTTAGGCAAATCTTCAATACAATGGTAGCAAGAGAAGAGAGCAAGAAATTCCGACAGCATAACAATAGCATGAATAATCCTCTCTAATGAGGGAGTGAGACCCTCATTATATAGTTGAGGCAATCCCCAACTCCTTGAATATAAATGGTTGAGATTAGATCTAGATCTAGGGTTTAATTTCCACCACTAGATCTAGGTAATTAGCTTTCTATTCTTCTCAATTAATCTCCACCTTTGGATTAATTTTTAATCAAAGGCCATAATGATTTATCCATGTCTTAACAATAGTAACCTTTGGATCTAGGTCTTTGGCTAAAAATCCACCATTAGATGAGCTTTTAGGTTAATAAATAAAAATAGCAATAGAGTGGGCCCAATAGCATATGCGCCCCCCTCTAGATTTGGTGGAGTCTCCAAATATGGTGGTCTTCTAATCATGTGGTAGCGCCCTCTTTAGATATGGAGCGCTCCTCTAACTTGATGTGGCGCCTTCCTAAACATGGCGTCCTCTTAAAAATGGTGGCGCCCCCAAGTTTAGCGCCCCACTAAACAATGTAAAAACGTTTCTTTTAGCGCATCCTCTATTTTATGTCTGGCGTCCTCTACAAATGGCGCCCTCTAAACTTGAGCACTCTCCTCTAAATAAACGTGGGCCCTCTCCATAAAAACATGGGCCCTTTATACACTAGCGCTACCTCCAAATCTAGCGCTTCCATTTGGTAGCGCCCTTCATTAATATGGGTAGCGCCCTCACTAAATTAGTGTAGCGCCCTCTTCTATGCCTTGGACGCCTCCACTTTGACGTGGGTCCCTTTCCAAGTTAGCGCCTCCATCATTTTAGCGTGGGCCCTTTTCAATAATAACGCCCACCTCCAAATTGGTTATATCTCCATGTAGTAGCCCCCATCTCCAACTTGTGGTAGCGCCTCCATAATGATGGTTCCCTTTTAACCTAGCGCCTACCTCTAAACTTTGGCCGCCCTCTATACTTTGGTGGAGCCTTCATATTATAGCGTGGGCATCCTTTTGTTATATGGTAAAATAAATTCACCTTAGATTAAAGTTCTCAATTTAATTTTTTAAATTTTTCCCATTTGACTTAGGAAAATTTTAAAAATAACTTGAAAATTTAATATCTAGGCCATGGGGGGGTAAAAAACTTTGGAGTAAGTTTTCCTCGGCTTAGGAATCCCCTAACCAACTTACCATGGCATTTCTTGATTTTTTACTTCAAAATCAAAAAATGTGAATTTTGACTTAGGGAAATTAATTAATTCCCTAGGAAAAATAGACCTTGCTTAGACAAAAATGGTCTATCTCCTCAACCACTCATCAGAATGACGTGGGACTCGAAGCAGTGGCTTAGGGGGTTTCATAGCAATTATTCTTTGCATTCATAGCCCCTATTACAAAATGCCATGCTTGAGCGATTACATTATTACATCAAAAGCTAAGTTAATTAATCACCAACGGGTGAAATTAATTAACTTGAAAAAATTATTAAAAATACAACAACACAACGAAACTCCGCAAGACTTTAGACAAATGCCTAGCATGGTCATGAATCACACTTTGAAGCCTTAGCCACCTCATGGAATTTACTAGTAGAACGCCCATCACCACTTTGGAGGATTTTGAGTGAAAACCAAACCGATTAAATTCGTTTACACAACAAGGTCAATTGGAAAGGGAAAAACACTCGATGAGGGGACTTCCCTAACAACCCGTTCCATGGTGTGGCATCCGTATCATATGACCCATACTAACACATAAAATTACATTAATTTTCCCACGCAGGGGAGCGGACAATTCGTTTTACAAAGGGGCAATAGCCCTGCAGAGGTGAAAAATCCTCAGATTTTTCTAAGGTACAATTATGTACAACTTCGTGTACATGGAGTTGCCACCTAGTCGAAATAGGTGGGCAACAGGGTCCAAGGAGTGTTTGACTAACTACCTTTGGGTGTCTCCATGGCACAATAAATAATATAACAATTTAATTCTTTGACTTTTGTGCCTCCTTGAGGAAATCGTGAGCCTCCAAAAAAAGCTCCAGAAAATAATTAAAAAATGCCCAAAAATAGGTGTGGTCCCAATCAAGAGCTGCAACTGCTGGAGAAGGTGTAGGACATCACTCTCATCATCATGACTCATCCCATGTCATTTCCTTGCCTCAGTAGCCCAAATCAATTTATTCAATAGCCATTTAATCATTTTTTAATCTACCTCGGGAAACATGATCCTGCCAAAACAGCCTCCTAGGGTGCCTACGTTGTCAAACTGAGCCCACCAAGCTCTCTGGGATGGGGGTACAATGGTACACCCCCCTATGCCCATACAACACCCTACCCCCTATGCCCATACAACGCCCTAGGAGATCCAACTAAAACATCTCCTTGCTCAAATATATCAACCTGTGAAGAAAAACTGCATTAGAGAGGCAGAATGAGCCTGATCATATCTATTGTTGGTAATAACTCCCGATTCAATTGATTATTCAAATGCAAATGTC
>LPNX010511987.1:174345-238632 GCA_001517045.1 Pseudotsuga menziesii | reverse complement strand
TCATACAACAGACTCGAGCCTTGCTTGGTTTTAAAAAGTATTCATGACTCCATTCCTAGCACACTTTCTATGATATGATGAACTCAAAACCTAACCAAATAGACTGCACGACTACCCAACAGTAATGCAACTACTCATAGACATTGTCTGAGCTTCATAAAACATGCCGGAGCTCAACAATAGCATTCATAACAAAGATGGCGTATTCAAGCAGCAACACCTAACGCAAAGGTTACCAAATATGCTTCATGCTTTTAAAAAACTTTCAAACAAAGCCCTTGCACCTCAAACAGTTGATCTTTCTAACAGTAACGCAAATGGTTACATCAAATCTATGTATTAACAAGGTAACCAACCATAATACCTAGAAGACCAACAACCAAACAAAACAGGATGGCAAAGCAAGGCTTGGTGTTTTCAGTTCCATGGCGCATTGATTCCAATCCCTTTCATCTCCACGCTCCACGCATTCACGCAGAAACCTTCAACGCCTTCACGCAGAAGCAATAGGCCTCAACTCTTCAACGCAACATTATTCTTCAACGCAGTCTTCACGGTGATGCTCACACAGCAGCAGGATATCACGGTCCTTGTATGAAGTCGCAGCACTACATGATTTCTCCAGCGCATAGTTATTCAAACTATTGCAGCTTCACGCAGGTGCACAGCTTCACGCAGCACGCTGATGATGAGGGAGAGTCTAGGGTTTGCGCTGCATGCTTCGGTCCAGCTCCCATCAGGCAATCACAGGTCGCAGCCTTCAAGAAAGGTTGCAGTCTCCACACAGGCAGCAACTAGCATTATAATAGCTGTTCGATAGCAGAGGTCGCAGCCGTTCAGCACAGCCAGGATTATACGAATCAACAAGGCTACAGGATACAAATTTTCATGGAGATCAATGGAGAAATGCTCCCCCCAATGCACAAATTCTACTCTGCTGGCGTGTGGTTATCACAGAATATAAAGTTCCATCAATCACACGTACAATACCATCGTAGGGAGTATGGTAATGGACGTTGGACGTTGGAAGGCAATGGACGTTGTACAAGAAATGGAAATGGCGGTACAGCTACCAATTAATGAGAACCAGTGCTCCAGAATAGGGTTTCACGCAGGTTGCATCTCATAACAAAACTCAGGTCAATCACAACGAGATTCAAAATCCCAGCATATACTTTCCAACTCAACGCAATCATCACAGTCTATACGGTCACAGAAAATTAGGGTTAGGTATCACAACGTCTTAGCAGAGAATAAACGCACATAAACTGGCAGACTGACGGAGCAGTCTGGCAATGGACAGGACTGGCAAGCAGAATGCCAGGAATGGGCAGAAATGCAGCAGGAGTTATGGCAGCCAGGCAACCTAGCTCTGATACCACTTGTTGGTAATAACTCCCGATTCAATTGATTATTCAAATGCAAATGCCTATATTTATACATTTCATGAGGCGGTTGATTACCAGCCTTTTCGCCTTCCTATCTATTCATATTCCTATTATTTATTTACAATAATCCTGACGGATTATTCTAACATCTATAAGTGCCCGGAACTGGAAATAAATTGTCTCATTAGACTTGGGAGAGCTAGAATCCATCTAAGGTGTAATACTCATACCCCTCATAGGTCTCTATCTGATCATCAATCATATCCAATAAACAATATAACCATCTGTGAATAATCAAACACCAATAATAACTCAGACTATATCCATTCGCTGCAAGTGTTAAAAAGGTTAAGACATGCTCTACAACTTATTCAAGTAGCAATCACAACAAGTAGCATTCATTTCACTGGCAGTACATCAATCAATACATATATAAGGCTTTATTCATTATTACTCAGACCTAGGCTTTCAAAACTATACTCACTTCATAACTGTAGCCAATTTGCTAGTGAAGGGTGGAAATGACAAGGCTAAGGCAAAGGATGACTTCCTACTCAACCTCATGACACTTTGGACAAGGAAAGGGAATACTCAGTATAACCAATGTCAGACAAACAACAACACAAGGAATGGCAGTGCCTCACAAATGGGTGAGTTGTTTAGAGAGTGTTTATTCAACTTAGGCATCATGTCTACATCAAGCTTGATCCAAGTTCATTAGGATCATCATTTTTATTCCATGGCCTTTTTGGCCTATATGATCCTTTTGGGACTTCGCCAGTGCTTAAAAGCACAACTAATCGCAGCTTTCATCTGGGACATATTTTATAAGGTCAGCGTATTTTTTATCATTGCTTTTCGGACCTTTTCTTATACTTTTCAAGGAGTATTTTAGCATTTTATTGCTCTTGCCCTCTTTACATATGTTAAGAAACACAGTTTTATAATTTTCATTTTTCATAGGCGCATATTCAATATTTTCAATACAGGTAGTACATGAGCTTCCAGTTTTAGCCAACAACATCTCAAGTGACTAGGGGGAGTTCTGCATAGTGCCAAACATCGAGACAACCGACCAGAATGATTTAGGCATACAATCCAACTTACCAAAGGCAAGTTTTGTCACCAACTCAGAGCCGAGACACAATATAAATAGGGAGACTTGTCCAACAAAAGTTCTAGCGGGGAAAAAGATCCTCCATGCCATAAGTCAAGAAGTCAGTCGGGTTGAAAACTAAACTAGAAGGTAATGGATGGGTGAAGACAATGAATAATGGAGCCAACACTAGCAAGCCAAAACAATGGTGGGAATGACTACCTCTATTCTCCCTAAGGAGGGTAAAACCAATGAGTATAGATCAAGAACTTCCAAGTCTAAGTAGGGACATCAATACATAGTACAATATACAACCAAGTCCATATAAATATGGCCGCCAAATTATGATACCACAAGTTAATACATGTCACAAGAATCAGTATAAGAGCAATGATAACCATAACACAATATAAAATGCTGAGTCATAACCATGCAATATAATCCATCTGAGACACCATCTGTGCAATGAGAAAGAACTGACATAAAACTGGGCATCAATGACTCCTCTGAAAATGACATAAATGGCTACATCGGTCCTCAAATCTGAGTGTCTTGAGACTCAGTTCTGACATGGGAGAGTACAATAGTCCACTAATATAATCATGATCCATAACAGATGCTCATCTCAGCATCTCATATGTAGGAGATCTAGCTGAAAAATGTACTGTGTCTAAAAAATAGAATATGGTAGCCTGGCTACTATATATGTGATAACAGCACTCAACGCAAGGGTCCTAGAAAAGATCCTCACGGAACTTGATTATTTGCTTGGATGTATGAGTTGTAGACATGTTAAAGTTGAATGGACTCTTTTCATATCAACTCATCCATTGGTGACACACCCCCATTCCATGTTGTTATCTATCATGCATATGTCATTGTGGTTGTGTGTATTTGTCATCATTCGAAGAGATCACATGGTCAAAGTCAACAAAAAATCATACCCTTTTGCCTTAGCCTTGTTTTCCATCTTCATCCAACATCAGCAAATTGATTAAACTTTGTAACTATGGCATATACAAGGAACTTCCAGAAGATTCAATGATAGTTCAAAGACACAAGTATATCTTATTAATTATTATTATTATTATTGTCCCCATGATTCTGATTAGCATGATTTAAGCTGGGTTTTAATATACATCTTGAAGCAGTTCTTACCTTGTAAGTATGAAGGTTCAACTCGATTCAGTATCTCACTTTCAGCTTAGGTATTTTGACTTGGTCAACCTAGTTGACCAAGTCAAACGCGGTTCCCAAGGCAATGGCTAAAAATTTGGCAATGCTTAAATTTGCTCCAGACATGCCCAAGGCCGATACTGCAGTTTCCATTTTCAAAGTTTGGCCCTAGATTTCATGATCGGTGATTATTATCACTTTATTATTGGTCAGATCATATTTTTTATTACAAATTGCAGTTATTTTGGTTCTCCTAGAGCACCACAGTGTTCCAAGGGGCATGAGCAGTCAATTATACCATTCTACTATGTCTCCAAACACTTTTGTGTGGTTAGTTTGCCTTGATTTTGAGCCTAAACGAAGTTATGATGATTATTATTATTTTCAAAGGATGGACCACTAAAAATGAACTAGAAAATCACTGAAGAAATCGATTTGGCTTGTATGGTCAAGGAAATGGCAAGGGAATTTCTCTGGATGATTTATTATGGCTCTCTGGACATATTTGCATAAGTTTCAGTCAGTTTGATGTTCGGGATTATTATTTTGGCTCTCGTAGGGAAAACGTCCCCCATAGGGCGAAATTGGACAAATGGCCAAAATAAAAGTGTGTAAATCAAGTTGTATCTTTAGAAATATGTGGGGGAGGGGGGGGCTAATGAACCCCCCATGTCCCCTAAGTGTCAAATTTACAAAAACAATGATTTATCATGTTGTAAAAATGGGATTTATGAGGTAATTCGCCCCCCTCTTGAATTAGTCATGTTGATCCATGTACTGATCCGTGTAAACGTGATCTCCACCATTGATGATGTTTTAATCTCAATCGTTGGATAAAAAAGTAAGTTAGAATTTGTTGTTGAAACACTGAGAGGGGGGGGTGAATCAGTGTTTGTACAATATAAAATTTTAATCAACAGCAGGTTGCTGATCACCAATCACAACACATCATCAATGTGTATAAAAATAACAAGCTGCACAATATACAATAATTTTTGACGTGGAAACCCAAGTTCTGGGGGTAAAACCACGGAAGCCTTTTAAAATAGTTTTCCAGAAATAACTGGAAGAAGGCAACAACCCCCCTTATTATAAGACTTCAATTTTCCAGCAGCAACTGGAAGGAGGCTTCAACCCCCTGATTTACAGGCTCCAACCTGAAGGAAGCTACAGCTCCCTAGTTCTCTGGCTTCAACCGGAAGGAGGCTATGACCTCCTTTCCTTTCCCCGTCCTGCCACCCTGGTAAGAAAGAGATTGTCGAACCTGTGGACCTGTCACATACCAAACTCTGAATCTGCTGCTGATAACCTCTGCACTCTAACCACTGCCAAATCATCCCTATATATGTCACTGCCACACACTACTTACATCCGTGTACACATCGTCAAATACAATCACTGACCAAATAGTTCTTCTCTGCTTCCATCATCATAAGTGTGCATCAACGTCATCAAATATGAACCATCATCATCCAGTAAGAACTATCATCATCAAGTATGTGCAATCATCATCAACATGTAATGTGCATGTAACAAGTACACATCATAGTGCATAGAAGTATGTCATCACACCATGGCATGCATCATGTCATCAATATTATCAAAGCATGTATCATCAAATTAGATTGTACTACAGACTGTGCATCATAGAGAGTTCTAAGGGAGAGTATCAACAAAATAAATCAATGTATGTATCATACATGTTGTTCACATACCATAGTTAACACATCCACACATCATGGTTTAAGCATGCTCTTGTACACATTACTGTTTGTATACTTGTACACATATATCACTGTTTATAACACTTGTTTGGTTGTACACTTGTACACACATACCAATTGTCATATATATCACTGTTTATAACACTTATACATACCTTCAAACTCAGGCCTCAAGGTAAAGCTAAGACTACTGAGAATAAGTCAGATCATGATTGTGTACTTGTACTGCTGAAAACCCCAAGACATGCTTGCAAAAAGGCAGACTATTCACCTCAGAAAGCTCGGGTCTGTTCACGAAGAAGGCCACTAAAACACAGACCTTAAACCAAAAAAAAATCTGAATATTGACCAAAAAGATATCCCTATGGAAATTTCGGAACTACTGCTACCTTAGGAAACTTCTGTTGTTGCTCACGAAAAAGAAAAAGAAGAGGACAAAAATCTAAGTCAACAACTCCTGAAAACCTCAGACCTGCGAAATACCTTCTGCTCACACCCAAAAGAAATATGTTGCTAACTGTTTTTAAAATAAGACTCTGTCGTTGTTATTTACCCATGAAAATGCCTCAGAACACTGCTCCTAAACCCGAGAAATCTCAGAGACTAGCGAATTTTTTATGGATGAAATGAATGATAAACAAGGTTTATTTATATGCATTGAAGGTAATATGTTGGGGCCGACCTAGGTTAGGCTAAAATGAATTTTTTAGTTTTTAATTAAAATTTAAAGAGCCAACCTGCTAAGGGATAAAAAGGGGTCGACTTTGGAGGGTAAACAATTGATTATTTTATTTATTAAATATTTTAATGTTTAATACATTAAAGACCACTTATTGTCCACGTTGGAGGAGTTATTAATTTATTTTATTAAAACATTCAATCATTACGGCATTGATTAATCTTTTAATTCTTTTACTTGTTTTGATAGTTGAGATTAATGGGGCAGACTTGTAGGTGTAGGATAGAGGGGTTAGGGCTTATTTTAACATGTTTAAATATTATAGTTAATTAAAATTTTTACTAAATTGTGTATGGCCATACTTTAAATAAGGTGATCATTATTTTTTAATACTTAATCACTTGTTACAAATTTTATTAGGGTTTTATTAAGATGCTTTAATCCTTAGGTTTATTATTTTATTTATTTTATTTAATACTTCGTTACTTAAAGGTTAGGGTTTAAGGAAAATCAAGTAAGGGCTACAAGTGCTAATGTAAAGGTATATGTAGGCTTAGGGACCAAGAGTAAGAGTTTTAGGAACTTTAGTTAGGTCAACTAAGTTATCTCATACTTCATAATCGTAACCACCAGGATGAAGGGGTACCTAGACATTTCCTAGGGTACCATGACTTTTATCAAACGCAAATGACCACTGAAAGGGTCATTTGGACTCTTGCAACTTTTTCAACCCACCAAAGACACATTCTAGGGCAAAAGAGCATGGTTGTGGTACTGGGGAACCAAAAAGACAACTGGGGAACCATAGAACCAACTTAGGGGTACTTAAACACTCTACAAGGTGTTCAGGGCTTTTGCCATTGTCCGAAGGGCACCAAGGGCTTCAGACTTGGGCTTGGACACTAATACTTTCTCAACCCTCAAGGGCTCTTCAAGGGGCACCAAGACACACCGACACACACCTGTTGGCATCAATGACAATTTAGTCCACATTTGTGTCTCTCAAAAGCTATATAAAGAAGAGACCCCCCTCGTTGTATCCCATCGGGAATTTTGGTTCTTGGCTTATTGGAATAGAGAAAATTCTTTTATGAGAAATACTTGTGTTCTTGTGGATGGGATGTCTGCAATGGTGATTAAAACTACTTTTCCTTCGCACTGAAATATCTTTGGGAAGGATCTAGCATATTTTTCATCGATTATTATTTTATTGCAGGCAGAGAGGTTGTCTTGGAGAGACGCATCATTTGGGAAAACCCACTGTTTGTTTCTCTTCTGCATTTGTTTTGAACAGGGAGTGATTTTGTCTCTGACCAATTATTTCTCTTATCTTTTATCTCTCGTTTGCAGTAGTTCATTTTCTTGCCAATCTGATTGTGTTTTCCTTGGCTTGGCAAGAAGAGGGGCGCACTTCTCCACTTGGGCGTTTAGCTGGATCTTCAACAAAACTTTCATTTGATCTCTGCGGGAGTAATCCTTGCCTTTCCGACATTCATCTATAATTTCCAAGTACGTTTTCACAAGGTACGTTCTTCTATCTCCATTATTTCAATCCACCCGGTCTTAATAAAATTAAAACCCTAGTCTTAAAACTCTCATCCTTTTGATTTGTAGGTTCTAGTATATGAGGAGCTTTGAAACTGAGAACCCACATCTTCAATAATTTAAAACCCTCAGATCTAAATTTTCCTGATCATCGAACTCCATTTGCCCACCTAAAGCACTGGTCTTATTCATAGAAGAGGGACGCCCGCCTTGGGGAAGTGGCTATTTTGAATTCCGCAAACTGAGTATTACTAGTTTCGCCTTTAAGTGTCTTATCTTATCTCTAGCAATCAATCCGAGTGTCTAATTTTGTTTAATTTCACCATTTACCCTTAAATTTGATTTTCATGCTTCAATCCCAAAGGTAAATTGAGGCTTTTCACATAGACACTCTTCTTCTCTTAGTAACTGTGCAAAACTCTAATTAACCATCCTACTAAGATGTATAATAAAAGATTCCCCGAGTTATCGACTTGCTTTCCTTATTTTTAGGGCTATCTTGGTTATAGGGACGTCCCTTGGGCTTAGTACTTTCACTAAGTCTAAAGTGTCAATATCCTTGACTGGCGTGACATCTGAGTTCTTTCAGAGGTCTTGGATATCATAGGTCACAACTTTAGTTGCCTTTCCTCTACTATCCTAAATAGGATCACCGTACGGAGAAACTACAAGATTCGTGATAACACAACCTCCCACTTGCATCCCCTGCTCCATGCAAGTGGGAAAAAGGCCACGCAAATTTGTCGTCTCTTCCAAGAGAGACTTTTTTTTCTGCGACAGAGTTTATGAAAGTTTTTACGAAGGGGAGGGGAGGACGTGGGGACGCATGTGTTTGAAAAAAAGATGCTTCTAGAGGGATTTGCATTCTTCGTCGAACTAGCAGTTCATGGGGCGGGAGCCAAGGGTGGGCTTGTGGGTGTGTTGATAAGTAGAGTGGGAATAGGAATCAAGGGCAGACTCCTCGAGAATAGTGAAGAGTATCGCATTATCGGTTATGGGTGTGTTCATTGACTTGAAGTGGGAAATAGGGGGAAGCAACTCCTTAAGGTAGGTGATGTAGGAGTCTGTGTAATCTCTAACGAAAAGGAAGGTGGTGCGAGAGGATGGCAGGGAGGCTTTGGGGTGGTGGAGGGAAGGGGGGGCATATGATGAAGTTTGCAACATTGTGAGTCATTCACCAAGTAGGCTTCATGTGTCGAAGCAAAGCCACATGTGTCGAGGTTGTCCTAAGTTAGCCTCGGGAAACTTGGAGAAGAGTCTCATGTATCGAGGTTGAGCTTTGTGTGTCCAAGCATGCCTTATGTGTCAAGGCAGATGTTTCTATGCAATCTCGTGTGTCAAGACTAGACTTCATGTGTCGAAGCAATGCCTTGTGTGTCGAGGGCGAGATGTTGTGTGATGTTCACCTAAGTGGTTTTGTTAGGAGGACTCCTCTAGGGCCTAGCCACCCCTAGTAGGAATATCTCTAGCATATGACCATGAGGACAAGATGATCACATCACTGCAAGATCTTCTTTATATATTTGATGTGCATTAAGTTGGGAAAATGAACCTAATAGACCAAGAGCGGCTAACCTTATCCTAAAAAGACTTGCCTAAGTCGTATGAGCAATTAGAAGAGGAGCTTATAATTTAAGTTGTTTTAATTATCAATTAGAACATAAGCGGTATTGGATAATGGTGTTTTGTGTCACATGGTATTTGCCCATCATATTTACTCAATGAAGAATTATAAAAGGAGCATCAAGACACTCCCATTATCATTGTTGTGTAAATCTCTCTCTCTCTACTCAAGCACATTTGATCAGGGTTGACTAAATTCAGCCTAAGAGTTTTGTGTTGACTGGTTGGAGGCCTAGGCTATCAGGCAGAAAGCAGGTCAGAGGCAAAGAGAGGCTCCTCATGCCCCACGTTAGCAGGTCCCAATCATTCTAGAGCTGCAAAAACCCCACACTTGTTGGCCGTAGGCATATTAGGCCTCCACAAGCCTCACGTTGTTGATCTGTGGCCATTCTCAAGCTGGACAAGCCTCACGTTAACAGACCGTGACTCCCAGCAGGCAGATCGGTTCTCCTCTCAGCAAATCATAGCCCACAGGGGCTTCACATTGTCAGATCAAACCCCACGTTATCAAATCAAGGCCACCAGATGACAGATGGAGCCCCACAGGAGACAACTCTATCCTTTTTGCAATCAAATCAAGGATGACGCCAGGCTCAACAGGGCTTATTTCAGCAGATCAGGTTTTCATTGTCAGTCTTCAGTAGTTTTCTCTTGGTATGTGGCATTTAATCTCTGATGTAAAGGTCTGAAATAAATGCTCATTGTATTCTCATGCCATTAATATATATTAAGGAAGATTTAGTTTACTGGGGTTTTCTCCTCTAAAAGGCTCCCCAAGGTAAGTTTCCTGTGTTCATTGTGGTTGACCGTTGCTTGATTTACTGGTTATGATTAGATTTATGGTTATATTCGCAGTACCTTCAGTGTTCTAGATCTGCAAAATTAATCTAAATATCGGTCATAAGAATTTCCAGATCTGTTATATTTTAAAAATTGAACATGTTAAAGGTGTGAAGACCTCAGTTTGACAGGGTACTTGAGCCCACACTGATCCTGGAAAAAAAATATTATCAGAACAGCAAATCTGAAGTTTATTGTCAAAATGACTACAATTTCAGTAATACCCAAAGACAAATTTGAAGGGGCTTCAAATTTTGTTATATAGAAAGCTAGGATTTTAAACATCCTAGAAGATCACGACTTAGATGGGTTTATGACCAATGTGATTGATGATCCCACCTCTAATGCCGGAAGAGCAGCCTTTAAGAAGAACCAAGACAAAGCAAAAAGAATAATTTTTTATTCTGTAAAAGACAGTTTGATTCCTATCTCGATTCCTCTGAAAACTCCAAAGGAATGCTTCAACACCCTGACAAATTTAAATGAAAAGAAAGCACCCGGCCAGAAGAGGGCCTTGAAGAAGAAACTTCATTCTCTTAAAATGGAGAAGGACGATACTGTTGCATCCTTCACAAAGATCTCTTTGATTCAAGATCAGCTTATGGTAATCAAGGTAACTATAGATGATGATGATCTTGTTCAGACTGCAGTTAATGGTCTTCCACCTTCCTGGGAGACATTTTTGTTTACTATAAATTTTCGTGAAAACCAGCCTGATTTTGGAAGAATGCGGCATGACTGCCTACAGGAAGAAGGGAGAATTCAAAATAGAGGCGGTCCATCCAAAGAAGAAAACCTTGCACTCTCAACCAGGACAAAGAAAGGAAAAGATTTTCCTCTCAGAAGAAGTTTCCTCACCAAAAGGGAAATAAGGGTTTTAAGGACAAACAGATTGATATCTCAAAGGCAAAATGCTTTAACTGTCATGAGAGGGGACACTTTGCCAGATATTGTCCTAAGCTAAGAAAGGGACAAAGGAAAATTCCATGCATCTACTGTTGAAGAGGACAAATCCCAAAGAAATAGATCTAGAGGGTCCTCTAGTGATCAAGAGAACCAGAAAGAATACTATCTTATTTCAGCTCTCTTTGGTTCCATCTCAAATAGTGTCGAGTCCTGGTTTAGAGTCCTGGTTAATGGACAGTGGTGCCTCCAGGCACATGACAGGTTATAAAAGTGTGCCTACAAATTTCAAAGAGAAGAAATTTTCAGTTACGCTAGAAATCAAAGATAATTCTACATATGAAATAAAAGGAATTGGTTCAGCATCCTTTCAGCTAAACTCGAGAGCAGTATTGCACATTGATGAGGTCCTGTTTGTCCATGGTTTAAAGAAGAATCTCCTCTCTATTGCAACATTAGAAGACAAAGGTTACAGGGTAATTTTCATGGATGGCAAGGCTCTCTTGTGGTCCAAGAATCAAGAGATAAGTTCAACACTTGTGATTTGATCTCGAGAGGGAGGTCTCTAAGAACTTCCTGGACATTTTATTAAAGCTTTGGTCCATGATATAGTCAATCCTTACGAGCTGTGGCATCAAAGCCTTGGACATCTCCATTATTGGGCACTACCTGGTTTGCAGAAAATGGTTAAAGGTATACCTGCTTTTCAGTTGATCGTGATGGCCTTTGCAAAGGTTGTGGTCTTGGTAAAAACATAAAGAAATACTTTCCTCATAGTAACAAGAGATCTAAACATATCTTAGACCTAGTACATTCTGACATATATGGTCCTATGTCATCACCTTCCTAAAGTGGATTTCTATACTTTGTGATTTTTATACATGGCTTCTCTCAAAAGTCCTGGATATAGTTTTTCAAAACAAAGAATGAAACCATCAGTAAGTTTCAAGAGTCCAAGGCTTTGATTGAAAATCAGACAGGGAAACATATTCCTGCCTTGAGAACTGATAATGGAGAGGAATTTGACTCTCGTCACTTTGATGACTTCTGCAAAGAAGCAGGAATAAAAAGACAGTTAAGTGTACCATATAACCCTCACCAAAATGGAGTTGCTGAGAGAACGAACAAAACAATTTGTGAGGCAGCAAAAGCCATGATGTATGATCAGGATCTTCCCACATCACTATGGGCAGAAGCCACCAACACTATATTTTATATTCAGAATAGAAGGCCTCATGCTATACTAGGGGAAAAGACTCCAGAAGAAGCCTTTACTGCTAAAACGCCTGAAGTTGGGCAATTAAGGATCTTTGGCTGTCCAATTTACATCCATGTACCAAAAGAGAAAAGAACAAAGATGGAGCCTTCAAGGAAGAAAGGCATATTTGTTGGGTACAGCGAAACCTCCAAATCTTACAAGATTTATGTTCCAGGTTAGAGGCATATTGAAGTTCGCAGAGATCCAAATTTTCATGAGGAAGTTGCCTTTCGTTGATCTAGAGAATTTCAGTTTGATATAGATATGGAGGAACATGAGAATCCCTCTACATAGTTTATAATTCTTGACACTCCTTGTCCAAAAATTCAAAGAGAGGAGTTTGATAAGCTATCAGATCCGGTTGATCCCATATAGCAAACTTCTTCAGTATAGATTTGTCAGTGAGTACAATGTCTTCTACTACAATCCAAGAGCTAAAGGCTCTACCACACAAAGATCCCAAATATAAGATAAGATAGAAAACCCAAGAATAAGATATCTTTACAATGCAGCTACTCTTCCTTCTCTAGCAAACTTCTTCTTCTTCTCTCTCTAGCGAATATGCTAACTTGCTTGAGGTGTTCAAATGGAAAGGGTGCCTCCCCTATTTATACTAATTCTCCAAGTGACTTTTCCTTATGGGGCTGACTTAACTTCCCTAACTAGGATGACTTGACTGGGGCAAATTTACCCAATGTTGGGGCAATTTTACCCAATGACTAGGGCAGTTTTACCCAGTGATTTCTGTGGGGCCGACTTGACTATTTTCACTTGAATTCTTCTAGGGTTTTATATGATCAATTACAATACGAAGATTTCTCGAAGGAAGTAAAAAAATAATACATCAAGAATATCTTCCGAATTTACACAATCTTCAACACTCCCTCTTAACAAGGAAGGTATTCTTTCGTCACTATTATCACTTTCATCATCGTCATCATCACCGCTGCTGCAACTTTGTACTCAAACCATTGACTACTGACATCTCTCGAATCTATACATCACTAAAAGTTCTATAGTGCCAGCCCTTTTTCATGGTGGATGCAAATCCCACATTTCTCTACAGTGCCAGCCCTTTTTCATGTTGGATGTATATCCACATATCTCTACAATGCCAACCCTTTTTTATGTTGGATGTATATTCACGAATCTCTACAATGCCATCCCTTTTTCATGCTAGATGTAAGTCTCACGCATCTCTACAGTACTAGCTCTTTTTCATGCCAAATGCACATCTTTACAGTGCCAATCATTTTTCATGCTGGATGTAAGTCTCACACATCTCTGCAATGCGAGTTGTTTTTCATGCTAAATGAACATCTTACAGTGCCAGCCCTTTTTCATGTTGAATGTAATGTACACACATCTTTGCAATGCCATCCCTTTTTCATGGTGGATGCACATTGTTGCCCACCTGTTTCGACTAGGTGGCAACCTCATGTACATTGAAGATGTACATTCTGTGCAGTTTATACCATGGAAAAATTCTAGGGATTTTTCACTCAGCAAGGCAATTCTACCCCTTTTGTACACGAAATGTCTGCTCCCCTGCGTGGGATAATTAATGTAACTTTATATGTCATCATGGGTCATTCCTCTAAGGATGTCACCATGGACTTTATTATCAGGGAAGTCCTCTCACCGAGTGTTTTTTTCCCTTCTAGTTAATTTTCTTAATTAACAATTTTAATTGGTTGGGTTTTTCACTCACCAATCCTCCAAAGTGGTGAATTGGCGTTCTGATAATCAAGCCCATGAGGTGGCTAAGGTTTCAAGTTGTTGTCCATGACCATGCTACCCATATCTTGTAGTCTTGCGTAATTTCGTTAGGATTTTAATTTTTATTTTGATTTTTTCCTAATTAATTAACTTTACCATTTGGTGGTTAATTAATTAAGTTTTAATGTAATAATGTAATCTCTTGAACCTAGGCATTTTGTAATAGGGGCTATGAATGCAAATGAAAAAGATATGACACCCCCTAAGCCATTGGCTCAAGTCTCATGTCATTCTGACAAGGGGTTGGGAAGTTAAACCAATTTTGGTTAAGACAAAGTATTTTTTCCTAAGAAATTAATTTAATTTCCAAGGGTGAAAAATTAAATTATTTGATTTTGAACGAAAAAATCAAATAACGCCATGGTGATTAAGTTTGGGAGGTGGCTAAGCATAGTTAATTTTTATTTAAATAAACCCTCCCATGGTCAAAATAAATTTTTGACGATTTCCTAAATAGGGTTCCCCTCTTGTCTTAATAAAAGATAAAAAATAAAAGATTGAAAAATAAAAAATAAAAAATAAAAGATGAGAATAAAAAATCAAAATTTGAGTCAAAAGAGGCCCCAAATAAAAAATAAAATATTTAAATAAAAGATTAAAAATATAAAAAATCAAAAATAAAAGATAAGAAAAAAAAATCAAAATTTGAGTCAAAAGAGGCCCCAAATAAAAAAATAAAAGACTAAATAAAATATAAAAAATAAAAGATAAAAAATAGAAATAACAAAAATTAAAATTTGAGTCAAAGGGGACCCCACTTGAGTCATGGAAACCCTAGATCTAAGGGTTAAGCTTCATTATGACATGGATCTATCCTTTTTACCATTGATTTGAAGAGGCACCCTTGCTTATGATTGGTGGATGGCTTGCAAAGTCAACATATCTAGATCTAAGGGTGGAGGAGAGCTAGAGTTTAGATCTATGTTTTGGACCCTTGACTTGGGAGTGGGTTTGAGATCTTTTCAACTATAAAAGAGAGGCCCCTCCTCTCATTTTATCATCATTATTTTGGAGCATGGTTATGCTGCCAAAATACTCTCTACTCCCTCTCTTCTCTATTCTTCTCTCTTAAGCCCTAAGAGGCTCTTTGTATCAAGCTTTGCCTTAGTTGAGCCATAATCAAGTGAAATCTTTGGAGAAACTCTTGTCTCATGGTGTTGGCTTTCCATTTTCAAATCTGAGATATAACATTTTCATTTGTGAGTTTATTTTTCATTATACATGCATAGATGCCCCTTGCAAAGGTCTTAGCAAAAGGGATTTAGTTGTGAATGGTTATTTACATCTATTTGTGAATAGTTTTATAGCTAGATCTACAAAAGTCTTTGTAGATCTTTTTATTTTGCTCACCTCTTGCTGTATTTTGTAGATTTCTCACAATTATTTTGCAGATCCAAGGGTTTGGAAGAGGGCCTCCCAGGCCAAGCACCTATCTTGCATTTTATCTTCAAGATCCATTCGTTTATTCAGAGTTTCATTTTGTATTTTGCATTTTCGCTCATATTTTTGTCACTATTTTAAAACTAGGTTTCATTCACTGTATAGTGAATAAAACCCTTGTTTTAGGGCTTTCATCCATAGTAAATTAGTTTGGTATAAAAAATCTGCAATTTACTTGTCATTTAAGAGCCTAAAAACCCATTTTTAGGCCACCAGAAATTCAAGATTTACATAGTTTCAAGTTCAGATTTTTGCATTATTTTTTCCGAGTTTTTGGAGCTAACTTCTAACATACTTTCTCTAGTGTTTTCTGCTGTATTCCAGCGAAGTAGGTCACTGTTTTTTGCAAGTTTTTACACATGGAAAGAAGAGGTGCTGCCAAAATTTCATCAGAAAAATGCCCTAAATGTTGTGGGTGCAAAAAGGGTTCCAAAACCCCATTTTTTCCTCTCTTTTCTATCATTTGTAAACCCCAAAGAGTAATACTCTTGGGGTATTCTTCAAAGCTCTTTAATATCATTTGTAAATCTTGTATATGAAGTTAGAGTAGTGATAGGGTAGAACACTAGTTGTTAGATTTACTTTTCTGCAAGTAAATCTAGTCTTTTGCTTTCTGTTTACCCACCATCTATGTTAAAGGGATTGATGTGTGGTTAGTTTAATTGTTTAGAGTAGTTCTTTCGTTTCTGTTCTTTTATTTCCAAGCACTTAGTTAGATTTACTTTCTGTTGCAAAGAAGTAATTTTACAACTTGCCTTTCGGTGTATCCTTTGTCCCTATCTGTTATCTCTCTTTAGGGAACTCGGATCAGGGTATGAAAAGCAGATAGGCAGGGGCTTAAATTTAATTAGATAACACTGCCTTGTTTGTTTACTTGTTTCTGTACCAAACACGTTTGCTTTACCAGTCCAGGGTTCAAGTACCAGCACCTCCCATAAGGGATACCGCTTGGTTGAGCCCTGTTGATAGTTTTAAAAATTTACGTGCATGCTTAACCACTACAAGAATTAAAATTTACCCTTAAAATTAACCAACAACGAATTTAGCCCCTGTTCCTCTACTCGGTTGTCAGCCTTCGAGGTACTCACGAGATACGACAGCGGGTAGAGGAGTTTTAGTAATAGGCATCCATCACATTATTGCTTTAATCCAACTAAAAACCGGTGACCTTTGGAAGCCACGGAGGGTGAGAGACCGAGGGGGGTCTCACGGCGTTCGCGTCCTCCCTTGTTGAGCGCCTGGCACTGGGGGTTTGATCTATGAGCTACAGGTGGGCTTGTTCCCATTGTTTTGAGCGCAGCAGCACTCCACCTTTCGATTAAGGGGATATGTGGTAGAGGTAGACACACCACTGTTTGAAAACCTAATACAAGAAGAAAAACTGTAATAAAATTTAATAAAAAGAACAAGAAGCATTGCAAAACAGGCTCTACACTCCAGCAGGGAATCACAGTACATTTTCACTCCAACATTGCACTCCAACACTTTACTTTCAGTTTCATTTACTTTTAGTTCTGCAATTGTTTATGTGATGAATGCTTAATAACTTAATGACATTTGTTTAACTGCTTCAAGTAATTCAACTTAAAGTCTTTCCATTTTCATTTATTGTTGGTTTAATAAATTTCATTTAAGGCATTTTCCTTCTGCTATCTCTTGTCTATAACTTGTAAATCAGGTTCATATTTGTCTAAATTGTAACTATTTTACTTGTTCATTTGTTTATACTGATAAATTTAGATCATATGTACATTGCTTAAATATCTTGATTCATTACCGTTTATAACTGTATCATTTATTTGTTTATTCATCTCATTGTTAGATAACGTTTAACCTGTGAGATAATTAACCCAGATTGCATCTCATTAAAGGTTGCATTCTCTAACTCCATTCTTTAGGCACTGGTTGTATCTGAATAAAGTCTTGATTGTCATTTGAGAAATATTGCATTTGCATTGGTTGATTGTCATCCTTAGTAAATAGTAAAACCTAACCCTTTCACCTAATAATAAAGATCATTTTAACTCAACTATTAATAAACTTAGGAATATAGTCTTCCGTAGGGACTACCCCCCTGGGATCCATTAGGATCTGGCCTAAACGGAGGAGTTGTGGACTGTGGTGACAGTGGTCCCCAACTCTCACTTGCCCCCAAGGACACACATAGCAGGTTGTTGACTTTCCTGTGCCCTAAAGTGTGTATTAGGCGGCAATATCTTTGGCACCATTGCCAAGGACAAGTCTTTTGTCCTTGGTCTTGACATTAATTAAATAATTTTAGATTTAATTCTTTAATTCTTCAATTAAATTCTTTAAGTGTTAATAAATTTTTTTTTTAAATAACTTTTTTTTTTTTTTTCTTTTACCCATATTAGAAGTTTACTTGTTCTCCAAGTGGCGACACCATTTCAAAATATATAGTAAGGTATTCTACCTGGAAACCTTTGGTTTGCTTAGCTCCCTCTTAGATCCTGAGAAGGATTTTAGAGGAAGTTAAACAAACTTGCTCCCTGTGGAATCTTTACAAGTCTTGGAGATGAAGCCAATTTCTAATATCCCTTTGTTGTTTATCCAAGTAAACCAACCTTAACAATGAATAATTATTATAGACCATGTGATTTCTCTAAAATTGTTGGTTACCCTCATGACGTTCCAGAAAAAGCTATAGATAAGCTGTCTTCTTTTCAAGGAGACAATGCTACAAGTGCTAAAGCCCACATCAGAAATTTCAATTTATGTATTGCAAGATGGTGTATGGCACACAACCATGAGGATGTGAAGATGAAACTCTTTGTTTTGTCCTTAGAGGAAGAGGCCATTGATTGGTTTATGGAACATGACGATAACAAGTTTAAAGACCTTAAGGGAATCATTGAAGCTTTTAATGATAAATGGGGAGATAAGAGGGATCATCATTCCTTGTTAACTGCCTTGCACTCTAACCATAATGAAGATAATGAAACAGTGGAAGGATTTAACAAAAGATTTAATGAATTGGTTAAGAGTCTCCCTCAAGATATTAAGCCTCCTGAAAAGGCCATCTTAATTTTCTACGTTCAAGCTTTTAAAGGGGAAATGAGATACTAGCTAAAGGATAAAGAGCCTACAAATGTTAGGGAGGCACAAGACAAAGCTATTCAAATAGATAAGAATATGCAAGCTTCGGGGAAATAAAATGTTCTTGAGTTTTCAAAGGGTAGTCTTCCAGAGTCGGATAAAGTTAACAAAGTTGAAAACCAGAAACCCCAAGGTGACTCTATTAAAGGGCTTGCGCGATTGATTAAGCAAATGAAAGAAGTCTATATTAATCAATTATCAACTATGCATAATAAGATATTGGCCATGGAAAAAGATAAAGGTAATAATTATCAGCCAAATGATAGATGGCAAAAGGGTCTCCCTAAAGGACCCCCATATCAAGAACAAGAAAGACCTCCAGAGCCTATGGAAGAAAACAATTGGTTTGATGATCCAGTAATCCCTTACTGAAGGGCTTGTGATGATTCACATGAGGAAGGGACTTATCCCGTTTTCTTTCAAATTATAAAGGAAAAGTTAGCAGCTAGAGAAAGAATGGAACAGGTTAATATGGTTGGTCATGAATGTGTGTTTGACAACAATGAGGATTTATTGGATTCAGTAGACGATAGTAAGGGCATGGTTTGCATGACTAGAAATATGGACAAAGTAAAAGAAACATGTGACCATGAACTTACCCCTAAACAAAGTGTATTTTCAAGTAATAATTTGAGTATGGATTTAGGGGGTTGGATCAGTAATGTAAAGGTATCAGTTCTTGAAACAGAGAGTGTAAAGGTTCCAGCCCAAAAGGATAAGCCACCCAAGGCTTTGGTAAGTTCTCCTCAAGTCAGTAAAGTGTCAAACCATTTTCAAAATGTTTTAGAAGAAAAGACATTCGAGGCATGCCAGAATGAATCAGTGTTTTTTCCAAATGTGGACAGTTTACATAGTGTAAAGGATCATGTTATTTTTGTTAGTTTCCCGGAAAATATAAATGATGGAATCAGAATTAAGGAAGTTAACAAAATATGGCATGAGCAGTTTTTTGATAGTGTGGACTTTTAGAAAATTTTCAAAGATGTGAGGCACTATCAAAGTCACAAGAAACAAGAAAGGGTCAAATGAGCCACAAATCAGGTTTTTCTTCAAAAAGATAAATGCTTAGTGTCCTAAAAAACACTCTCACTCTCTGTAATGTATCTCTAAACCTTTTCCTTGCATTCTTTTAACAGTTTTGTATTATTTCATTCTTTGAAATTATTTATGCATATATGCATGATCATTGTGCAGTCATTTCATTAATGATTGATTATTTATTGGTTTCTACATGAGGACTTGTGTTGGTTATTGGTGAGAATTTGGGGTTGAAGAGTCTGGAGTTCTCGTATGCTCTTCGATGATCGAACACACGCCTCCAAGTTGGAGCCAGATGTTGCTTACCTATTTCGACTAGGTGGCAACCTCATGTACATTGAAGATGTACATTCTGTGCAATTTGTACCATGGAAAAATTCTAGGGATTTTTCATTCAGCAGGGCAATTCTACCCCTTTTGTACACGAAATGTCCGCTCCCCTGCGTGGGATAATTAATGTAACTTTATGTCATAATGGGCCATTCCTCATCATGGGTCATTCCTCTAAGGATATCACCATGGACTTTATTATCAGGGAAGTCATCTTCACCGAGTGTTTTTTTTCCCTTCTAGTTAATTTTTTTAATTAACAATTTTAATTAGTTGGGTTTTTCACTCACCAATCCTTCAAAGTGGTGAATTGGCGTTTTGATAATCAAGCCCATGAGGTGGCTAAGATTTCAAGTTGTTGTCCATGACCATGCTAGCCATATCTTGTAGTCTTGCGGAATTTCGTTAGGATTTTAATTTCTATTTTGACTTTTTCCTAATTAATTAACTTTACCATTTGGTGGTTAATTAATTAAGTTTCGATGTAATAATGTAATCTCTTGAACCTTGGCATTTTGTAATAGGGGCTATGAATGCAAATGAAAAAGCTATGACACCCCCTAAGCCATTGGTTCAAGTCTCATGTCATTCTGACAAGGGGTTGGGAAGTTAAACCAATTTTGGTTTAAACAAGGTATTTTTTCCTAGGAAATTAATTTCATTTCCAAAGGTGAAAAATTAAATTATTTGATTTTGAACGAAAAAATCAAATAAAGCCATGGTAATTAAGTTTGGGAGATGGCTAAGCATAGTTAATTTTTATTTAAATAAACCCTCCCATGGTCAAAATAAATTTTTGAAGATTTCCTAAGTGCGGTGCCCATCTTGTCTTGATAAAAGATAAAAAATAAAATATTTAAAGGAAAATATTTAAATAAAAGATTGAAAAATAAAAAATAAAAATAAAAAATAAGAATAAAAAAACAAAATTTGAGTCAAAGGAGGCCCCAAATAAAAAATAAAATATTTAAATAAAAGATTAAAAAGATAAAAAATCAAAAATAAAAGATTTAAAATAAAAGATAAGAATAAAAAATCAAAATTTGAGTCAAAGGAAGCCCCAAATAAAAAAATAAAAGACTAAATAAAATATAAAAAATAAAAGATAAAAAATAGAAATAACAAAAATTAAAATTTGAGTCAAAGGGGACCCCACTTGAGTCATGGAAACCCTAGATCTAAGGGTTAAGCTTCATTGTGACATGGATCTATCTTTTTTACCATTGATTTGAAGAGACACCCTTGCTTATGATTGGTGGATGACTTGCAAAGTCAACAAACCTAGATCTAAGGGTGAAGGAGAGCTGAAGTTTAGATCTATGTTTTGGATCCTTGATTTGGGAGTGGGTTTGAGATCTTTTCAACTATAAAAGAGAGGCCCCTCCTCTCATTTTATCATCATTATTTTGGAGCATGGTTATGCTGCCAAAATACTCTCTACTCCCTCTCTTCTCTATTCTTCTCTCTTAAGCCCTAAGAGGCTCTTTGTATCAAGCTTTGCCCTAGTTGGGCCATAATCAAGTGAAATCTTTGGAGGAACTCTTGTCTCCTGGTGTTGGCTTTCCATTTTCAAATCTGAAGTATAACATTTTCATTTGTGAGTTTATTTTTCATTATACATGCATAGATGCCCCTTGCAAAGATCTTTGGAGGAACTCTTGTCTCCTAGTGTTGGCTTTCCATTTTCAAATCTGAGGTATAACATTTTCATTTGTGAGTTTATTTTTCATTATACATGCATAGATGCCCCTTGCAAAGGTCTTTGCAAAGGGGATTTAGTTGTGAATGGTTATTTACATCTATTTGTGAGTAGTTTTAGCTAAATCTACAAAGGTCTTTGTAGATCTTTTTATTTTGCTCACCTCTTGCTGTATTTTGTAGATTTCTCTTGTAGATCCAAGGGTTTGCAAGAGGGTCTCCCAAGCCAAGCACCTGTCCTGCATTTTATCTTCAAGATCCATTCATTTATTCAGAGTTTCATTTTGTATTTTGCATTTTCGCTCATGTTTTTGTCACCATTTTAAAACTAGGTTTTATTCACTGTATAGTGAAGAATACCCTTGTTTTAGGGCTTTCATTCATAGTAGATTAGTTTGGTATTATAAATCTACAATTTACTTGTCATTTAAGGGCCTAAAAACCCATTTTTAGGCCACCAGAAATTCAAGTTTTACATAGTTTCAAATTCAGATTTTTGCATTGTTTTTTCTGAGTTTTTTGAGCCAACTTCTAACATGCTTTCTGTAGTGTTTTCTATTGTATTCCAGCGAAGTAGGTCACTTTTTTTTGCAGGTTTTTACACAGGGAAGGAGGAGGTGCTGCCAAAATTTCATCAGAAAAAAGCCTTAAAAGTTTTGGGTGAAAAAAGGGGTCTAAGACCCCATTTTTTCCTCTCTTTTCTATCATTTGTAAACCCCAAAGAGTAGTACTCTTATGGTATTCTTCAAAGCTCTTTAATATCATTTGTAAATCTTGTATATGAAGTTAGAGTAGTGATAGAGTAGAACACTAGATGTTAGATTTACTTTTCTGCAAGTAGATCTAGTCTTTTGTTTTCTCTTTACCCACCATCTCTGTTAGAAGGATTGATGTGTGGTTAGGTTAATTGTTTAGAGTAGTTCTTTCGTTTCTATTCTTTTTATTTCCAAGCACTTAGTTAGATTTACTTTCTGTTGCAAAGAAGTAATTTTACAACTTGCCTTTCGGTGTATCCTTTGTCCCTATCTGTTATCTCTCTTTAGGGAACTCGGATCAGGGTATGAAAAGCAGAAAGGCAGGGGCTTAGATTTATTCAGATAACACTGCCTTGTTTGTTTACTTGTTTATGTACCAAACACATTTGCTTTACCAGTCCAGGGTTCAAGTACCAGCACCTTCCATAAGGGATACCGCTTGGTTGAGCCCTGTTGATAGTTTTAAAAATTAACGTGCATGCTTAACCACTACAAGATTTAAAATTTACCCCTAAAATTAACCAACAACAAATTTAGCCCCTGTTCCTCTATTCGATTATCACCCTTCGGGGTACTCACGAGATACGACAGCGAGTAGAGTTGTTTTAGTAATAGGCATCCATCACATTATTGCTTTAATCCAACTAAAAACTGGTGACCTTTGGAAGCCATGGGGGGTGAGAGACTGAGGGGGCTCTCATGGGGTTCGCGTCCTCTCTTGTTGGGCGCCTGGCACTGGGGGTTTGATCTATGAGCTAAAGGTGGGCTTGTTCCCATTGTTTTGAGCGCAGCAGCACTCCACCTTTCGATTAAGGGAATATGTGGTAGAGGTAGACACACCACTGTTTGAAAACCTAACACAAGAAGAAAAACTGTAATAAAATTTAATAAAAAGAACAAGAAGCATTGCAAAACAGGCTCTACACTCCAGCAGGGAATCACAGTACATTTTCACTCCAGCTTTGCACTCCAACACTTTACTTTCAGTTTCATTTACTTTCAGTTCTGCAATTGTTTATGTGGTGAATGCTTAATAACTTAATGACATTTGTTTAACTGCTTCAAGTAAATCAACTTAAAGTCTTTCCATTTTCATTTACTGTTGGTTTAATAAATTTCATTTAAGGCATTTTCCTTCTGCTATCTCTTGTCTATAACTTGTAAATCAGGTTCATATTTGTCTAAACTGTAACTATTTTACTTGTTCATTTGTTTATACTGATAAATTTAGATCATATGTACATTGCTTAGATATCTTGATTCATTACTGTTTATAACTGTATCATTTATTTGTTTATTCATCTCATTGTTAGATAACGTTTAACCTGTGAGATAATTAACCCAGATTGCATCTCATTAAAGGTTGCATTCTCTGACTCCATTCTTTAGGCAATGGTTGTATCTGAATAAAAGCTTGATTGTCATTTGAGAAATATTGCATTTGCATTGGTTGATTGTCATCCTTAGTAAATAGTAAAACCTAAGCCTTTCACCTAATAATAAAGATCCTTTTAACTCAACTGTTGTAATGTCCTCTTCCGATTAAGCCTTGAGGCCCAAAACCGCTAACCTATGTGATTCCTGTGGGTTCGAGCGGTTACTGACAACTAGGGAATCATCTAAGGACTGATGCCATCCATAGAAAATCTAGGGCATCATCATTAGGTCAAGAAGGGCCACTGAGACCAAAGGCCACCTCCGTGCATGCCATCCAAGCATTATTTAATGATGCATGCACTCATTAAGTCTCCATCCGCATGCATGCAAGTCAACTGCAAATTAGAAGATAAAGTGACCTAATTAAGTCAAAGATTAGGGTTTTCGCAGTTGAAAGTTATAAAAGAGGGATAAAACGAAAGGAGACTTCACTTTTGATGATTATTATTTTAGGAGCTCTTGGATAGCAGCACAGCGTGCTGCACAGCAGTTGGGGTTGGAGACGGAGTCTTTAGCTAGCGGGGTTTCGACAGTAAAACATCTGCCCTAGTCTCATTCAGGGTAAGCCATACAGGTTCACCATTTGCTCTTACATTCATTCATAGTTATCCAGTATACGGTATAGATTGTTGCAGGGACAAGTGTGCAGCCGTAAGGGGGGTTTTTAGCCAGAAAGCCCTAATCAGTCGCTGGGTCTTCAGATCTCAGTTTTGCTTCGAAACTCAGGCACCATTCTCTTCATCAGCATCTTACTCCGGTACGCGGTGATTATCAGATCCAATCGTGCTCATCCGGAGTAGTTATCAGCGATTTCGGGATAAGGGGGGCGTGAGCAGCTGTCTCCCTGGAACAATTCGCTAGCCTGCCTAGAGACCTCTGAAACGCCGCATGTACCAGGCATTCTCTCCGGCACGGGAAGGCTATCAGTCCTGCAAATCGATAGCTTCATCGAACACCTCCCTCACTGAAAACGTCACCCTTCTCTGACTTGGGTTTTTGCTCCTGGGGTTTCACCGAAAGCAAAATATATCAATCCATCTCCGATTCAGTTCTTGATGCTTGCATACCCACCCTCTCAGGAGCAGTCTAGCCGGCTTATCAATGGTAAGTGTTCATTCTATCTCACAAACCCTAACACTAATTTTTGCTATAAAATAGGAATTTTTGCATGGCAGTTTGCATGCCTGGCTGTATCAGTTTATTTGCATAGAAATAGAAAATATCGGGATTCGGGATATTACAGTGGTATCAGAGCTATTTTTTCGGCCAGCTATGGGCTTAAGAAATGAAACTTAGATGAATACAAAAGGAGACCCTTTTGTAACCTATAGGAGGAGGAAGAGTAGATACACAGGGGAATTTGAGGATATCCAACTAGAAGATACCAATTCAGACATGGAACAAACAGGTATACACTTGGATAGGGGAAAAGGAACGGGAGAAGAAGAGGATCGAATGGAGTTTCGCAGCTTGGTCTCTGCATTGCAAGACTTAGCCAAAGCACAAAAAGATGTACTCAATGCAATCAACAGATTATCGGCGAAACCGGAAACAGGTATCAACAGTACACCTCCCTCACCAGTAGATCGAGGATCTACAAGCAGCAGTGGAAAGATTGCGTACACTAATATTCAAAATACTCCACACATATATAGCAAACCTTCCAACAGGCCTACCATGCCTCACTTCTTGGCAGATACAGTAGGGGGCCCGGTCATGCAGGTAGAACCTAGCGAGCCTTTTGGGGCTGATTTACAAGAGTATAGAGACTTAGGGGATGAGTTTCATGCTGCCGTGTCTTTTTCAGATTTCTGCAACATGAAGAGTAGGAACAGGCCCAGGAATTTCAACAAGGGTTTCAATCACAACTATGAGTTGCAAAAGACCTTGGGCAGGTTGACCATCCCGAACTTTGATGGGACTCGCGGAGAATCAGCGAGGATATGGGTTCAAAAGTTGGATACCTATTTCCAACTCAACCCCATGACAGAGACAGATGCCATTAAATTGGCTACACTTCACCTGGACGGAGAAGCTCATGAGTGGTGGTACTGGTACCACGGATTGGTGACATTGGGTCACAACACAATACACTCCTACGGTGAGTTCACTCAGAAACTCATAGAGAGGTTTGACAGGAAGGATCCAGAAATACATTTCAGGGAGTTGGCTCAACTCAAACAGACCGGTAGTGCAAAAGCTTTCATTTCAGAATTTCAGAGGATAGCAGTCATGGTAACGGATGTGTCAGAGAGTAGATTGACTATGTTATTCCCTGAGGCCCTCACAGAGCCACTACGAAGATGGGTGAGAGCCTATAAAGCCCTCACTCTGCAGGATGCCATTAGTAGAGCAAGAGATCTTCAGGATTCAGTCCCCAAAAACAAGTTCCCACTGAAAACCAATTTTCCTGTTAGGAAAAAGGACAGGAAACCTTTCCAGCAGGATGTTCCCAAGAAAACCTGGTTAGACTAAGACACTAGGAAAGATTTGAGAAGGAAGAAACTATGCTTCACTTGTCAGGAACCATGGGTACCAGGACACAGGTGTGCAGGGAAGGCGAAGGCTCACTACATTGAGGTATATTCAGACAGTGACGAGGACGACTATGAGCAGGAAGCCACAGAAGAACTACGGGCAGCTGAAGAGGAATCACACCAGGGTGATACACCAGAGGGAGTCATTGCTACATTATCTGGAGTACCAAGATTCCATACTCTCAGGGTCAGGGGAGTAGTACAGGGTCACAAAGTAGGAGTATTGATTGATGGGGGGAGCCACCCACAATTTCATTGACTCCGCTTGGGTAGCCAAGAGAGGTATTCAGACCGAGAAGTTCGAAGGATTCACTATAGCAGTAGTCGAGAACTCCAGCATGGAGTGCAACTACTGGATCCCAAAATTGAATGTCACCTTAGGTAACTATCAGATGACAGATTCCTTCTACGTAGTGGGATGTATCGGATACTCATGTAGTATTGGGTGTTCAGTGGTTTTATTCTGTAGGGAAATACACTACAAACTACAGGGCAATAGAAATGGAATTCCAGGGGCCAGACGGCAAACGGATAGTTTTGAGGGGCATGAACACTTATCCCCCAAAACCGGTCTCGTCACAGAGAATGGAGGCAGTACTCCGACAAGATGATATAGAATAGGCTGCAGAATGTTTCGTCACCTTCAAGGAACCCCCAGAGACCAACACACAACACCCAAGTGACATTCAAACCTTGCTACAGAAACATGAAAAGGTTTTTCGGGACCTTCCATCAGGTAGACCACCAGACCGAGGGTTTGAACACATCATCGAGCTAGAGGAGGGGACACAAGCAGTCATCACCACTCCTTACAGGCATCCCAAAAGATACAAGGATGAGATTAAGAAAACAATCAAAGAATTACTGGAGCTTGGATATATTCGGCCCAGTTCTAGCCCCTTCGCATCCTCAATAGTACTGGTCAAAAAGAAGGATGGTACACTGCGAATGTGCATCGATTATCGAGCACTCAACAAAAAGACCATTAAGAAAAGGTATCCCATTCCCAGAATTGACAAACTCATGGATGAGCTTCGGGGAGCTAAATACTTCTCCAAGATTGATCTTCGCTCGGGATACCATCAGATCAGGATAAGGGACCAGGACATCCCCAAAACAGCTTTTCGCTGTCACCATGGTCACTACGAGTTTTTGGTCATGCCCTTTGGACTTACCAATGCTCCAGCCACTTTTCAGTCATGCATGAACCACACCTTCAGAGCACAGCTACGTAAGTTTTTGCTCGTATTCTTTGATGACATCCTAATTTATAGCAAAACATGGGAAGAGCATCTGAAACACCTGGATGAAGTATTGAGTATTTTAGAAGAACATTCGCTTTATGCGAAAATGTCCAAGTGTGAGTTTGGCATGAAGGAAATGCTGTACTTAAGACACATAATCAATGCAAAAGGAGTACAGGTTGATATGGAGAAAATCCGAGCTATCAAAGATTGGCCCGCGCCAAAGACAGTTACAGAATTGAGAGGTTTCTTAGGTCTGTGCACTTATTACCGACGGAACGTTAAAGGATTCTCCCAATTTGCAACACCCCTCACAGATCTCACCAAGAAGAGAGCGTTCACTTGAACAGACTTCGCACAGAAAACTTTCGAGGAGATGAAGGTTATTATGAGTTCCTGTCCAGTTTTAGCATTACCAGACTTCTCACAACCCTTTGTAGTAAAATGTGATGCCTCGAGGGAAGGGTTAAGAGCAGTGTTGATGCAAAACCATCACCCTAATGCATTTGAGAGCCGTAAACTGAAGAACTACGAGCGCCATTACTCCATATATGACAAAGAGATGCTAGCTATCTTACATGCTCTCACAAAATTCAGACAGTACCTGGTGGGCAGTAAGTTCAAAATCAAAACCGATCATAACAGCCTCAAGTATTTCCTGGAGCAGAAGGAACTGAATGAGCGACAGCAGAAATGGGTCAACAAAATACAAGCCTATGATTTCGAGATCGAGTATGTAAAAAGTAAGAATAATGTAGTAGCTGATGCATTATCCAGGCATCCCACCTCATTATCTCTCAGTAGTATATCCACAGATTGGAGGACACTTCTCTTAAGTAGAATACTCCAAAAATAAATTTGCTTGCGAATTATTGGACGAAGGCAAATTCAGGATGACAGGTACAGGATTGTTGATGACATCATCTATTACAAAAATAGAATACACCTCATCCCAGAATCCACATTGAGGAAAAGGATCATTCAGGCAACCCATGATTCTCCTTTATCAGGGCATCAAGATTTCTTAAAGACCTACAGGCAGATCCGAGAGAGGTTCTCATGGAAGGGCCTCAAGGGGGGAATTATGCAGCATGTACGAGAATGTGGCATCTGTCAGCAGAACAAGATTGAGAACACCCATCTAGCAGGGTTACTCCAGCCACTACCGATTCCAGAACAGCAGTGGGAAAGCATCTCCATGGACTTTATTTCAGGATTGCCCAAAGTCCAAGGGAGAGATTGTTTATATGTAGTAGTTGACAAACTGACCAAGTTTGCACATTTCTTTTCGATATCATCAGACTACTCAGCAGCTCAAGTAGCTGAGTTATTCTTCAGGGAGGTCTTCAGGTTACACGGGTTAACTAAGACCATTGTCAATGATTGGGATAGCAGATTCACAGGTGCCTTCTAGCAGGAACTGTTCAGATTGGTGGGGACCGAACTGGCTACTAGTACGAGTTATCATCCCCAGAGTGATGGACAAACAAAAATAGTCAACAAGTGGATCGAAGGATATTTAAGGAACTATGTAGCAGGACAGCAGCGAGCCTGGATCAAATGGCTACACCTCGAGGAGTATTGCTACAATACTACCTATCACATGTCTATTAGGATGACTCCTTTTAAGGCATTATGCGGTTATGAGGCCTTGGACTATGCAGATTTGGCATTTGGAGATAGTAGGGATCCTAAGGCTAAGGATTGGATACAGGACAGTCAAGACGTTCTGAAAATATCGAAGGAAAATTTACAGACAGCCCAGAATCAACAGAAGTTGTATGCCGACAAACACAGGATTGAGCGGAGCTTTGAGGTAGGGGACTTGGTATACTTAAGGCTCCAACCTTACAGACAGTCCTCACTTAAGAAGAAAGGAGCAGAGAAGTTAAAACCTCGCTTCTATGGACCATACAGAATAATCAGGAAGGTGGGAGAGGTGGCATATGAACTAGAACTTCCACAGGAAAGCAAAATTCACAATGTGTTCCATGTATCTAACCTGAAGAAGACCCTTGGGCAACACATTGCTCCATCTACAGAATTACCTCCTTTAGATGATGAAGGACTGCCGATACTGATTCCCGAACGGATTATACAGACTAGAGAAAGGAAGCTCAGGAACAGGGTAATCAGAGAGTACTTGGTTCAATGGAAAGAACTATCGCCAGAGGATGCCACGTGGGAAGGTGAACAGGTATTGCAGCATCCCAATTTGAAGTTGCTTGAGGACAAGCAATCTCAAGCGGGGAGGACTGTAATGTCCTCTTCCAATTAGGCCTTGAGGCCCAAAACCGCTAACCCATGTGATTCCTGTGGATTCGAGCAGTTACTGACAACTAGGGAATCATCTAAGGACTGATGCCATCCATATAAAATCTAGGGCATCATCATTAGGTCAAGAAGGGCCACCGGGGCCAAAGGCCACCTCCGTGCATGTCATCCAAACATTATTTAATGATGCATGCACTCATTAATTTTCCATCCGCATACATGCAAGTCAACTGCAAATTAGAAGATAAAGTAACCTAATTAAGTCAAAGATTAGGGTTTTCGCAGTTGAAAGTCATAAAAGAGGGATAAAGCGAAAGGAGACTTCACTTTTGATGATTATTATTTTGGGAGCTCTTGGATAGCAGCACAGCGTGCCGCACAGCAATTGGGGTTGGAGACGGAGTCTTCAGTTAGCGGGGTTTCGACAGTGAAACATCTGCCCTAGTCTCATTCAGGGTAAGCCATACAGGTTCACCATTTGCTCTTACATTCATTCATAGTTATCCAGTATACGGTATAGATTGTTGCAGGGACACGTGTGCAGCCGTAAGGGGGGGTTTCAACCAGAAAGCCCTAATCAGTCGCTGGGTCTTCAGATCTCAGTTTTGCTTCGAAACTCGGGCACCATTCTCTTCATCAGCATCCTACTCTGGTACTCGGTGATTATCAGATCCGACCGTGCTCATCCGGAGTAGCTATCAGCGATTTCAGGATCAGGGGGGCGTGAGCAGTTGTCTCCCTGGAACAATTCGCTAGCCTGCCTAGAGACCTCTGAAACGCCGCATGTACCAAGCATTCTCTCCGGCACGGGAAGGCTATCAGTCCTGCAAATCGGCAGCTTCATCAGACACCTCCCTCACTGAAAACGTCACCCTTGTCTGACTTGGGTTTTTGCTGCTGGGGTTTCACCGAAAGCAGAAGATATCAGTCCATCTCTGATTCAGTTATTGATGCTTGCATACCCTCTCAGGAGCAGTCTAGCTGGCTTATCAGTGGTAAGTGTTCATTCTATCTCACAAACCCTAACCCTAATTTTTGCTATAAAATAGGGATTTTTGCATGGCAGTTTGCATGCCTGGTTGTATCAGTATATTTGCATAGAAATAGAAAATATCGGGATTCGGGATATTACAACTGTTAATAAACTTAGGAATATAGTCTTCCGTAGGGACTAACCCCCTCGGCTCCGTTAAGATCTGGCCTAAACAGAGGAGTTGTGGACTGTGGTGACAGTGATCCCCAACTCTCACTTGCCCCCAAGGACACACATAGCAGGTTGTTGACTTTCCTGTGCCCTAAAGTGTATATTAGGGGGCAATACACATCTTTATAATGCCAGCCCTTTTTCATGCTGGATGTAAAGTACACACATCTTTGCAGTGCCAACCTTTTTTCATGCTGGATGCACATCTTTACAATTCCAACCCTTTTTCATGTTGGCTGTAAAGTACACACATCTTTGCAGTGCTAGCCCTTTTTCATGCTAGATACACATCTTTACAATGCCAACCCTTTTTCATGTTGGATGTAAAGTACACACATCTTTGCAGTGCAGCCCCATTTCATGTTGGATGCAGAGATCATATGTCGTCCATAGTGCCAGCCCTTTTTCATGCCGGATGTGAAGACCACTAGTCTACATCTAGGACTCACCACTCCCACTTACGATGGACACTGATCTGGACAACTCCAAGCTTGTCCCTGAAGTACTCAAATTTCACTCTCGACAGAGACTTGGTCAAGACATCGGCTATATGCTCATTCGTCGCAATATACTGGAGCTTCGTTGTTCCTCTCTGCACCATATCCCTGATATAGTAGTACCTGATCTCAATGTGCTTTGACTTGTCATGAAACACAGGGTTTTCAGATAACTTCACACAACTTTGGTTGTCGCAGAACACACAAATCGCTTCTAATTCGAGATCAAACAATCCTACAAGTAGCTTCTGAAGCCACACTAGCTCACAGCTAGTTGAACAAGTTGCAATGTACTCTTCCTCAGCTCTACTCAATGCCACAGTCGTTTGTTTCCTACTAAACCTAGAAATCATGCCAAACCCCAAACTAAAGTAGCACCCTAAAGTGCTCTTTCTATCTGTGACACTACTAGCCCAATCTGAATCAACATAGTTTTGTAGGCTAATTCTCTGATCTGTCGCATATTTGATCCCATAATCAATCATACCCTTCAGGTACCTCAACACATGTTTTGCTGCAATCCAGTGAACACGTCTCAGCTCTACCATGTACCGAGTCAATGTGTTCACCACAAAGCATATATTCGGCCTCTTGTTCGTCAAGTACATCAATGAACCAATCATTTGTCTGTATACAGTGCCATCAACTGTCTCTATAGTAGTATTACATAGCAACTTCAAGTTCGATGCCGTTGGTGTGGTCATGGCCTTGCAATCCATCATTCTGAATCTCTTCAGGATCTCTATTGCATGTTTTCCTTGATTAAGGAAAATCTCATTTGGATTCTACCACACCTCGCGACCTAAGAAGTAGTGCATCATACTCGGGTCTTTCATCTTAAATTCTGTAGCAAGCTTCTTCTTCATTTCTGCAATAAACTCCTCGTCACCTGTCGGGAACAGAGCATCTACATATAAGAGTAGTATCATTGGTTTTCCATCCCCAACCTTGAAGTAAAGGTTGGAAGATGCTTTACTCTTGGTAAAGCCCAAGCTCATCAAATATCCATCTATCATGTTGTATCATGTCCTGGGTGTTGGAAAGTTAACTCTAAAGGTCCTCTTTCATATTTTTGGTGTGGTGTGATGAAGAGGACTTAGACTTTGTCCTTTGTATATTTATGTATAAAGTGAGTTATATATAAATAAAATGGTGTTTTGTATTCTATAGAATGGGTCTCACTTAAGTTATTATTTAATAATTAAACTAAATTAATTATTAAATGTGGGAGCATGAAATGATGGCAATTAATTTTTTATATGTATCTTAACCATAGATTAGGTGGTTAGATAGGTGGTTAGATTTTTTTTAAGTATAAAACAAGAGAGAAAGGACAAATTGATCACACCATTAATGAATAGAAGGAGAGAAGAAGATTGAGGTGAAAAAAGGAATGCCCTAGAGGAGAGACACGAATCCCAAGGAGAGGAGCAAAACAATTCCCAAGGCAGCCAGAACAGTACAACAACCAGCCTGACACAAGTCGTACAGCACACATGTGGGCACATTTCTCAAGGTACTGTTGTTGTATTAATTGCATACTGACAGACCGTACTACTGCATTCAATTCTAACACTTGTGGGCAAATTTCCCGAGGCAGACCGTACAACAGAAAAGTACAGGTCGTACAGCTATTGATTTGAACAGAAATAGAGGTATTTTTATTGTTGTTTCAGTTTGGGTATTTTTGTAGTGAAGGTTGAAGGAATGATTTGATGTGTAAATAGAATGCTTCTGAGTATTCTTCTTTATAATAATTTTCTTATTTCTAGGGTTTTCCCCGAGACTTGGGGTTTTGCCTGGTCTATTGACCAAAATATCTGTGTTTTCATGTCTGAATGATTACTTTAATATTTGAGAAGATCTTGAATATGGTGGAATTTATTTCAAGTTTATGAGTAAATTTTTAATCATAAACCCTAGACATTCAAGTGTTTAACAGAATGTGTGAATGAAAGTTTCATATTAGTGTCATTTATTTTTTTCATGGTATCAGAGCTTAACTAAAGTAGGGTTCAAGATTGTCATTCACAGTTAGAAGTTATGTTGTCTTTCAAGTTAAAAAATTTGTTGTAAGAAAATTCCAATGATGAGCATACAATATGAAGATAGGTTGGATGGTGCATCCAACTATCTTCCTTGGAAAGTTAAACTAACTGTTGTGCTTAACGAATGGAAAATATGGGGTTTTTCTAACACCAAGATGACCAAGCCTGCAAACCAGGACAAACTAGATGAGTTTGAAGACCTAGAAGCGAGAGCCCAGAGAGTAATCCTAGATGGAGTAAAGGACCATCTCATTCCACATTTGGCAGAGAAGAAGATTGCTAAAGACATGTGGGATACCCTGAACCAGTTATTTGAAGCCAAGAACAAGAAACGCAAGATGGCACTAAAGGACAAGCTGCACAATGTCAAGATGAACAAAGATGAAGGTGTGGCCTCCTATTTAACTCAAGTCATGCAAGTCAAACTTGAGTTAGCGGTCGTAGGACATATTATGCCAGATTCATAATTGGTGAGGATAGCCCTGAAGGATTTCACCAAGAAGTGGGAAGTCTTTGTTAAGTGCATTGTAGGTAGGGAGAAGCTTCCTAATTGGTCCAAACTATGGGATGATTTTACTTATAAGAAGATTCAAGAAGGGTCTCTGGGTAGTCAAGTCAATGAGGAGGTGTGTTATCACCAACCTTGTAGCTGCTTGTGCAAGATGGATCCAGGATGGATGGTAAGGGGACAAGCAACTAAGGAGGTGGAACCCAAACTGCCTAGACTCCCAAAGAGATGGTTGTCACGCCAATCAAGGCAATCTTCGCTTTATGTTGTCCAAGTCCAAGACAACAATGGGGGAGACCCAGATCTGCTCCCGATAGGAGAGATCAAACCTAGACACCTGATCAGATCAAAATAAACTTTGAGGTACGTAAGGTGTAAGGTGTTCAGAAACTCTAGATCTATAGTAGGATTCAGTGGATGGATCAGGACTTCAGCAGTATATTGGCTGATCCAAAACAGTAATAGGATGACCTTTTGGGGAAAAGGTTAGATCTAGGGTTTTGGTACTAGCAACTAAAGAAGATGATCTCTGCCTTGGGAAGCGTAACCGAGGCAGGATGGGCAAGAAAATAGTCGAGACTATCTAGTACCCGGCTGACAGACTCAATGAAAAAGGTGAATAGGTGTGATTGTCTGAGTCATCAAGGAACAGCCAAATTTCAAGGGGAAGAGGTCAATTCTAAGGATGGGAGATCAGTGTATTTTGTGCATTGGGCAATGCAGTAAGTATACACCCAACGTTGAGGTAAACCCACCTAGGCTAGACCTTGTTTTGTGGACCCAGATAATTATTTTGGTCTAGATGGCTCAGTTAAGGCAGGAATTCAGTCAAGGAAGGCTAGCGCTAGGGTTGGATGAGACAGATCTGTTGATCTAAGGCCACCGGCAAACAACCAACTCAGCGTTGAAGAAGAAATGTGATCAGGAGGGCCTGATCTACACACTAGGTTCAGAGAAATTTAGGAAAAGTCAAACTTGATGAATGACGCTGAGAGGATGAAAAAACTGATTTCTTCAAATCTAGGGCAAGCAAGCTGGATTTAGCTCAGCGTCAGGGGTGTTCAGGAGTGCTCAGGACCTGATCTATCAGCCTAGCTTGTCAAATTTCGGAAACAGTAAACTCCTGAAAGGTCCAATTTTTATGTGATGGCACTAGGGTTGTTTTCAGTCTAGAATTCAGAACTAGGTCACACTGACATGAATCTGGACAGCGTTGGGGGTGATTTGGAATGTGTGAGACCCGATCTATCAATCTATGAAGTCAGAAATCTGAAAAAATCAAAACCCTAGAAGGTCAAATTTTCAGTGGGGACACTATGCAGTTTTCAGACAATATTTCAGATCTAGGTCAAACCAGCAGGAATTTCACCAACATTGCAGTAGATTCAGTGAGGGGGAGGCCCGATCTATGAAACCCAGCAGTGGTTTGGCCAAAGATCGGACGGTTCCCGGATTTAGTATTTTTAAGGGTTTTTTCAGTATTTTAAGGATCTTCAAAAAAATGGAAGGAAAGCAGGTACAATGGATTGAGATCTGCTAAAGAGAAGAGAATTACCTGTTAGATCGTACCTGGAATGCTTGTAGATGCCTTAACATCGATGACCCTTGCTATCCCGATCAATTCTGGAAGATCCACGTGATTTCTATAACGAACGTAAGCCCCAAGCCACCAATGCGCCCCCTACCCTGCATGAGCAAACGTCAACAATATCAGATTTGCCAAGACAAGATAAAGAAACCAAATGTTATAGGAAATTAAAAAGAAGTAATCATAGATCACAATGACACTAATGAAAACCCCCTGATCTGAGATGAAGATAACCGAACGAGTTGAGGTCCCCCTGCAAAAACGCTCCAACCAAAACGCCCACCTGTAGACAAGACAATGAAAGTAGAAAAAATATAGATCTCACATGAATTTCCACAATGCTAGGAAGCAAAAGACTATCCGATCACCATTTGAGAACATCAGATGCAAATCAGATCCAGAAAATATCCACGGAAAAATCTTTCTATTATTCAGATCCAAGAGCCAAAGACCCCTTTACAAACGAGAAGCTCTCTCCTTTAAATAGAAATAAGAGAACCACAATCATAACCGAATCCTAACCACTTTCAAAACAAGTGGCTAAGATTAAAAGATAAAATATTATAATCAATGGTTGAGATGAGCTCAATATACGATACAGGGATCAATATAACCATAAAGTACCAAAGTGGACTAAAACACCCAACAAGAGGGTACCCCACTCAACAAGAAATAAATGAAGCACATGGTGGGTCCATGGAGTGTTAACTAGCTCCCTATGGGTGCCCCATGGCACAATAAAATAATATAGTATTTTAATTCTTTGACTTTGTTCCTCCTTGAGGAAATCGTGAGCCTCCCAAAAGCTCTAGAAAATAATATAAAAAAGCCCAAAAAATAGATATTGGCCCAATCAGGTGCTACAACTGCTGAAGAAGGTGTGGAGGACATCACTCTCATCATCATGACTCATCCCATGCCATTTCCTTGCCTTAGTAACCCAAATCGATTTCTTTAATAGCCATTTAATCATTTTTTAATCTGCCTCGGGAAATGTGAACCTACCAAAACAACGTCCTAAGGTGTCTGCGCTGTCAAACTGAGCCCACCAGCCTCTTTGGGATGGGGGTACTATGCTACAAACAAGTGGTTGCACCCCCTATGAAATCCAAATAAAACATCTCCCTGCTCAGACACATCATCCTGTGAAGCAAAACTGCATCAAAAAGGAAAAATGAGCCTAATCATCTCTGTAAGTGCCCGGAACTAAAAATAAGCTATCTCATTAGACTCAGAGAGTCCAAATCCATCTAGGGTGTATACTCATACCCCTCTCAGGTCTCTACCTGATCATCAACCATATTCAATAAACAATATAACCATCTGTGAATGATCAGATACCAATAATATAACGCAGACTATCATCCGTCGACTGCAAGTGTTATAAGGCTAAGACATGCTCTACAACTCATTTAAGCAACAATCACAACAAGTAGCAGTCATTTCACTAGCGGTACATCAACCAAATACATATATAGCATTTATTTATTATTACTCAGAGCAGACTTTCAGGACTATACTCACTTCATAGTTGGAGTCAATTTGCTAGTGAAGGGTGAAGGATGAAATTTACAAGGCTAGAGAAAAGAGTGACTTCCTACTTAACGTCATGGCACTTTGGATATGGCAAGGAAATACTCACTATAACCACCTGCCGGACAAACAACAACACAAGGAATGGTGGTGCCTCACAAATGGTTGAGTTGTTCAAAGAGTGCTTATTCAACTTAGGCATCATGTCTACATCAAGTTTGATCCAGTTTCATTAGGATCCTCAATTTATCTCCATGGCCTTTTTGGCCTATATGTCATTTTGGGGACTTCACCAGTGCTTAAAAGCACAGCTAATTGCAGCTTTCATCCAAGACATTTTCAAATTTACAAGGTCAACAATATTTGGATATAGCATATATTTAACCATTTCCTTTTTGGACCTTTTCTTATACCCTTCGATTGAGTATTTTAGAATTTCATTGCTCTTGCCCTTTTTCACATATGTTAAGAAACACTGTTTTTAGCATTTTCATTTTCCATGGGCGCATATCAACATTTCCAATACAAGTAGTACATGAGTTTTCAGTTTTAGCCAACAACATCTCAAGTGACCAAGGGGAGTTCTGCACAGTGCCAAACATCGAGACAACCGACCAGAATGATTTAAGCATACAATCCAACTCACCAAAGGCAAGTTCTGTCACCAACTCAGAGCCGAGACACAATATAAACAGGGATGTTTGTCCAACAAAGGTTCTAGCGGAGAAAAGGTCCTCCATGCCATAAGTCAAGTAATAAGTCGGGTTAGAAACAAAACTAGAAGGTAATGGATGGGTGGAGACAATGGATGATGAAGCCAAAACTAGCAAGCCAAAACAATGGTGGGAATGACTACCTCTATTCTCCCTAAGGAGGGTAAAACCAATGAGTATAGATCAGGAACTTCAAAGTCCGAGTAGGGACATCAATACATAATACAAATACATCTAAGTCCATATAATTATGACTGTCAGATCATGACACTACATGCTAATACATGTCACAAAGATGATTATAAGAGCAATGATAACCATAACACAATATAATAAAAGTTGAGTCATAATCATGCATATAATCGATCTGAAACATCATTTGTCCAATGAGAAAGCACTGATATAAAACTGGGCATCAATAACTACTCTATAATGACTAAATGGCTACATCGGTCCTCAAATCTGAGTGTCCTGAGACTCAGTCTTGACATGGGAGAGTACAATAGTCCACAAATAAAATAATGATCCATCAAAATTGCTCATCTCAACATCTCATATGTAAGAAATATGGGTGAAAAATGTACTGTATCTGAAAAATAGGATATGGTAGCCCAGCTACTATAGATGTGATAACAAGGTGGAGCATAACATGGCACTTGCAACAAAAGTTAACAAGAAGAAGAAAGACACTAGTCAAGTCAGATGTTACCAGTGTGGTCAGATGGGACATTATGCCTCGAATTGTCCTGAGAAGAAGAATGTGAAAGAGAAGACTGAAAAAGACAAGGCAACGTCTACAGTAGTAGAAGACTATGCAACGAAGTTTGAAAAAGATTTTTCTCTTGTGTCAATTGATTCCAGTATAGGGAGCTTAGTTTTTTAGAATGTCTGGGTCATTGCCAGTGGAGCAACCAGACATATGACTGGGATCTATGATATCTTTCAGATCATCACAGAGTTGGGGCCAGGACACTTTAATCAGACAGATATTGATAGTACTCAAATAGCGATACGAGGGTTTGTAACAATCAGGTTCCAACTAGACCTTGGTGAGGTCCTAGAGATACACAAAGTGCTTTTTGTACCTGGGATGAGAATCAACAAACTCTCAATATCATCTTTTGAGGATGAAGGTTAAGGAATGATGGTAAGGTTCGCCCATGTTTTCCTGTACCGAAGAGATGAGCCAGTTGGTACCACTATTCTGTTAGGAGATCGCAAGAACAGGCTCTATGTTTTGAGAGGGGACATTGAACGACCAGGACAAGGTGGGTGGCTGTCAAAGTTAGAGGATGAGGAGAGAGTTGCATCTGAAAGACATGGTTCCGATGAGGAGAGTGACTCTCTCCAAAGCACTGCTAGGAGACTCAGCCAGTCTAGTGATGGTGTAGATGAGCAGGTAGATGAGGCTCAAGTCGAGTCTCAGGCTTCAGAGTTCCAGTATGGAGTTGGGCATCTGTATCCGACAGTGATTCCAGAGCAAGAGGGAGTTGTTGCAGGAACCAGAGATGGAGATGGTGTAGTGGACATTCCTCGTTAAGAGGGAGTGTTCGAAAGTTAACTTTGAAGGTCTTCTTTCATATTTTTGGTATGGTGTGATGAAGAGGACTCAAACTTTGTCCTTTGTATATTTATGTATAAAGTGAGTTATATATAAATAAAATGATGTTTTGTACTTTATAGAATGGGTCTCTTAAGTTATTATTTATAATTAAAGTGAATTAATTATTAAATGTGGGTGCATTAAATGATGGGCCTTGATTTTGTAAATGTATCTCAACCATAGATTAGGTGGTTAAATAGATGGTTACAATTTTTTAAAGTATAAAACAAGAGAGGTATGACAAATTGATCACACCATTAATGAAGAGAGAGAGAGAGAGAAGAAGATTGAAGAGAAAGAAAAAATTCCCAAGACGAGAGACACAAATCCCAAGGAGAGGAGTAGCACAATTCCCAAGGCAATCAAAATCATACATCAGCCAATCTAACACGTCATACAACACACGTGTGGGTACATTTCTCGAGGTACCATTGTTGCATTAATTGTAGATAGACAAACCGTACTGTTGCATTCAATTTTGGCACGTGTGGGCACATTTCTCAAGGCAGACCATACAACAAAAAAGTACATGGAATACAGCACGTGTGGGGGTCGTACAGCAGGCCATACAGCTGTTGATTTGCACAGAAATAGAGGTATTTTTGTTGTTGTTCCAGTTTGGGTATTTTTGTCAATGAGGGTTGAAGGAATGATTTCATGTGTAGATGGAATGTTTCTGAGTATTCTTCTTTGTAATAATTTTTTTCTTTCTAGGGTTTTTCCCAGTCTATTGACCAAAACATATGTGTTTTCATGTGTGAATGATTACTTCAGTATTTGAGAAGATCTTGAATACAATGTTATCGGAACCGGACCGGTCATCGAACCGGCGAAGCCCAAAATGTGAACCGGACCGAAACCGGCAAAAAACCGGGTAAAAAACTAGCTGACTAAAAAATACATAAAATATTCATATTTTGTAAAAAGCACATATAACAATAGAACAATGGAACAATGGACAACAACCAATCCAAAGATAACCTTTCAAAACAATAACGGTGATTCCTTAGACAAAACCCAATGACATTCAAAGGATGAGTGTCACTCCAATAATATAGTTTATGTTCAAGATATTCACAGTAATTGACCCTTTGGATTTTAAGTCTGAGAATTAGCTTCTGAAATACATGCCAGCAAATAACCAAAAGCATTTTTCTTTTTTTCCATGGACAACCTTCCTAATATTTCCAATATTCTCTAATCCTTCTCTACTTTCATCAGGGATGAAGAATTCACAACAGTGGACAACAACCTGTCCAAAGGTAACCTTTCAAAAACAATAACAGTGATTCCTTGGCCAAAAGCCAATGATAATTCAGCTGTTAAAAGCATAGGTAGATGTTTGAATGAAGTTAAATTATTTCAATATTAAAGAAAAGGATGAGGTTAATATACAACTTTACAAGCCGATGCTAACAAGAATAATATGCGAGCAAGTAAGCAAACCAAGTACTTAGAATTAAAAAATCAAATATGGCATCATCCAATCTACCGATCTTAAACATCACAAACAGCCCAGCTCTTATTTAGTCTTGCTGCAATTAGAGATTTTGGGCTAATTTTTTTTATAAGAACTCATAGTCCATGTATGGTTTATCATAAATCCCTTTGAATCAGGCCACAAGCATTGAAATTAATCTTGAAATATTGGACTTTGGAGGAACAATGGAAAGATCTATAAAGGTACATTTCTTCATAACTAGCACCCACTACTGATGGATAAGTTACAACAATTTTCCAGTTCAACCAAACTCCTAACACCTCATCCCACAAGTCACACAAGCTATTAAAAATTGAGTTTTCTGGTTTTTTTTTTTAAATTGAGTTTCCTGAGTCCCCAGTCCAGACCGGCCGGTTCGGTCGGTTTTTTACCGGTTCGGCCGGTTTTGGCCGGTTCCAGCCGATTCCATACCCGGTCTGGACAAAAATCCGGGTTTTTTCCATTTTTTTGCTGACCGGACCGGCCAACCTTGTAAACCGGTCAGACCGACCGGTTTTGTCGGTTCCGGTCCGGTTCCAATAACACTGCTTGAATATGGTGGTTTTTATTTCAAGTTTGAGCAAATTTTTCATCATAAACCCTAGACATTCAAGTGTTTGATAGAATGTGTGAATGAAAGTTTCATATTAATGTCATTTATTTTCTTCACTAGGTGCATCTTTCAAGCTTCTCCACATATACTTCCTCTTCTTAAGAGGAGACATCAGGTATCACTCTAAGCATATCCCTGAGATATTGAGGCAAACAACTCTTGCCATGGATAGAGGCCGAGTGATAATGTCTCTCAACCTTCTTCCTAAATCTGTGTTGTAGTCACTCCCTCTAAAGTGGAGCTTTCCTGCTCCCTTTGTAACTAAGCACTATCCTCCCTCTACATCTTGACATCATGTACTCTCTATATCAGGACATCCAATACTGGAGTGACAAATAGCCTTCTCCGCTACTGATCTTACATGTATCCATTTGTCATCTCACGTCAAATGAGTCTACTGAGATGAACTTCTTATTCTCAGTGCCATTGGATACCAAGATCCATTATCCCAAACTCTGTTGCAGATTCCCTATTGCACCCATCTATGAACTTCTCATCCTCTATAGTCAGCAATCTTCAACCTTGTATCAAAGGTTGAAATCTCATCTCTCTAGGTGATACTCAAGCTCATCGTGTAACTATATGCCCCAGCCTGCAATGCACTAGGTTCCTTTTGAGTCCGTACAAAGCCTTCTTGCACACATGTGATTTTCTATAGGGAGTACTGAATCCTGGGGGTTACTTGATATACACTTCTGCTTCGATTACACCATCTATCTAGGGTAATATCCATCACTGAACAAGTGTGTCTAGCCACTAGAGCAAACATCTCATCATAATCGACCCCTCTTTCTAAGAGAAACAATGATCCCTGCTTTATACTTATGTAGAATGCTTTATCTTGTAAATGAAGGTTACTGATGAATAATCATCACTTGTTCTTCGGAACAATTCTCATCATCCTTCTTGCCCGTGGGGGGGCATAGCAAGTAGTAAAGTTGAAATGGTTGTAAATGGAAGGTCTCGTGTTCAAATCCCCCCAAATTGACATATGCACCATGGTTCGGGCTCTATGGATGCATCTAGGGGTATAGTGGTACTAGGATTGGATCCCTAGACCCCGTGTCACACAATTACCAGCCCCGTACCTTGTTGTCGATACCCCTAGTAAAAAAAAACATTGTCCTTCCCTTGTAGGTGAATGTACACGATCTTTCTTATCTTTATTTGGTTAGTTGGCTCCCTCTTGATCTCTTCCTCCTTGCAAAAATAGTTGGAGTCTCTAGAAGCGTACTCAACTTCATCATCTAATTCTGAGGACCTGTGTCCATCTTGCTCACGATCGCCAATGCTTGAGCAAGTCTTCTACGCCATCATCAATAGTATTTCCACTTAGCCACATAAGAGCTTGGCCATCAACAAAAGCAACTCTATATCCATGTTCTTCTAGTGCTGATATGAAGGGGAGGTTCTTATACAATACATCTCTCATCTTCATAGGATTTTTGGAATCCAACTTTGTAGGAGGCTTCTCCTACTCCTTTAATAGAATACTAATAATTCACCTTATGAGGTGAATCCTTCAAACTTGTGAGACAATACATATTCCTCTTCTCTTGAACAATCTTCGCTTGCCTTCTTCTGAACGGGTTCGTCGTCTTCTGTGGTATGAGCATGATACCTCTTGTTCTTTCCTTTCTTGATCAGAACTTTTGCATGGGGACAATTTCTTGCAATGTGTCCCAATTTCTGACAAGAGTAACATCTGAATGTTGAACAATTTTTCTAGGACCTAAGAGCCTTATGATACTTCTTGGGTTTCTTATGAGAATGATCGTCCTTCTTTAACTTTTCTTTCTTCGTATGTGTAGTTGACGCTTGATTATCATCTTTACCCATTTTTTCCAAACTAGCTTCTTCAATTTGATTTGCAATAGCTTCAAGTTGTTCTTTGATCTAAGAAACCCTTGTAAAGTGGGATTGGATGGCCTCTGAAATTTTCATTTTCACATTCTTGAGTTGAGTTCTCAAGGTCACCTTCTGGTTGATGTTCTTTCCTTCAGATAGCTTGGTCAATGCATCAAAAATCTCCTTGGGAGTCTTCAAGGAGGAAATATGTGGGATCAAGTGATCCTTGATGGAGTCGGCAATGATCCTCTAGGCCTTGACCATATTCTCCTTGTGTATAGCCTTGTCTTCATCTCCCTCTGGATTTGCAATTTCTTCCTTGACATAGTTTACCAAGTCATGCTCTTCTAATATGAGAAACACTCTATACTTCCATGCCCGAAAGTTCTCAGCTCCTTCAAGGTTGTTATCAAGCTTGATATTGTTTGTCATCTTCATAAAAATGAGAACCTCAAATGGAAATAAAGATAATAGTGCTTACCAATAGAGATGCTCCAACCAAGTAACTGCGACAATGCCCTCTGGAAAACTGCTATTGGTTGATTCTAGGGTTTGTCAAGGACAACCCCAATTTTCCAACTTTGGAATCTTACACACATGATTTGAGAGAAAGATGTGCCTCCTTAAGTTGAGTTGAGCAATGGTTTTCTTCCGAATCTGTGGACAAAACTGCCAAAAATCTTGTTGAAATAATGTAACTTCGAAGAATATTCCACTTGTACTTTACATTATTATTATTCCTCCTTCGTGAGATGTCACTAATGTAAAAGGTCATGTAAAAGTCATGAGGTAAACCCTCTGTTGTAAGTCGGGTCAATAGTACCCATAAAATATTAATACAATTATTATTGTGAGTTTACCTAGGTGTCGACCTTCTCAATTTGATAGGTCAGCCCAGTTAGGTTAAAATGTCAGTTGGGAGATTAGTATAAATAGGGAGGCGCCCTCCCTCATTTGTACACTCAGTCACTCATATATTGCGCAAGAGAAAGAAAAAAGGAAGTACAGAGAAGGAGGAGGACAAGTGTCTTTGGGGTTTTGGCTCTTATGTTGGGGTTTGGTCTCTCTCTCTTATGAGAGCTTGTTCTTTGGTCATTGAATTCTGGTAATCTATAATGAGGAAGTTTTGATGGGTTTTTCCCTTTTGGGTTTCCTAGGGTAAATTGTCGTGTACCTTGTGATTATGTTTCTTTCAGTGATCCTCTTTATGCTATTATTGTGAAAATGTATTAAATACTTATGAAGTTAGGACTTGAGCTATAGCAGCATACAAAACTTAACATGGTATCATAGCTAGCCTAAAAAGAGCAGCTTTCACTGGATAAATCTCTCTCTCCTTCTTCGGACAAGAAAATTGGGGTTTTCTACTAAAGAGAAGTTTTTTAGTGCAAGTGACATTGGGAAGTGCACCCCTCCCAAGGCCATCTTTTGGCATCTGGATCGAAGTTTTTCAATGGGAAAATCCTCTAGAAAGTCAAGCCCTAGTTTGGCTTGGAACCAGAAAACCAGAAATCCAGAACCAGAACCAAAAACTGCAATCCACAATTTTGCAAGCCCAGTTTCAAGGGTTAGAATTTGGGTTCTTCAGAAACTAACTGTACAAGCATACTCGCCTCAGTCAAGCACATCTTTTGGTAAGTACAATTTTCATTTCTGTGAAATTTCAATTTTTTCTATTTCTATTCTTTGGGACAAGATGTCTCCAAGCACTAAGCTTGATGACAAGTTGGAAGGCACAGAAAACTTATGTGCTTGGAAATACATAATAGGACTCATTATAGAAGAGAATGATCTTGCAAAGTTCATCAAGGAAGTTGTGTCGAAGCCCGAAGAAGATGAAGCAAAGGAAAAGTACAAGAAAGACATTATTAGAGCCAAGAGGATCATAGCAGATTCTATCAAGGATCACTCGATTCCTCAAGTGTCCTCCAAGGATACACCTAAGGAGATGTTTGATGCCCTACCAAGAATGTATGAAGGAAGAAACATCAACTGAAAGATGAATTTGAAAGCCCAACTCAAAAGTACAAAGATGAGCAAGGGTGAATCTATCCAAGAATACTTCACAAGGGTTTCTCAATTCAAAGAACAACTAAAAGCAATTGAAGACAAGATTGATGAAGATGAACTAGTAATGACCCCTCTCAATGGTCATACTAGACCATGGGATTCTTACATCCAGACCATTTGTGCAAGAAAGGAAAGCCTAAAATTTGATATCCTATGGGGAGAATGTGTTCAAGAGGAAGCTAGAGTAGCAAACCGAGAAGCACTATTAGAGATGATGACCATGCTCTAGCTACTCATACTAGAAGAAGAAAAGGAAAACATCTTTTCAAGAAGGAAACTCATAAGGAGTCTCATCCTCTTAAGAAGTTTCAAAAGAACAAAAGGGAAGATTACAAGAAGAAGGACTTCTCGTCTTATCAATGTTACCATTGTAATAAGATAGGACACGTTGCTAGAAATTGGCCAACAAGACAAGAAGAATATAAGAGGAAGAATAACAAAAGACATCACGCTCATTTAGTCGAAGAAGAAGAAGAACCTCCCAAGAAGTTAGCAAAGGAAGAAATTGAAGAATATGTTTTATAGATGGTGAAGTTCTTACGTGGCCTAGAGGAAAATCTCTAGAAGATGCATCTGTCATTGGGACAGAAGAAGGTGGCCTGTATAAACTGAATGGTCACTCAGAAGCAGCCTTGATCCATGATACCACAAGCCCAAGTGAACTATGGCATAGTAGGCTTGCTCACATAAACTACAAAGACTTACCACATGTGAGCAAGGTAGTAACAGATATAAAGATTGATCATGAAAAAATATGAAAAAGATGTTGTTGAAAGGAAGAACTAAACCATTATGGAAGCAGTGAAGACTATGATCCATAATCAAGATCGTCCTATGCACTTATGGGTTGAAGCAGCAAGGACAACAATATATGTCCAAAACAAAATATCCCATAGTGCACTTGGGTTCAAAACCCCTGAAGAAATGTTCACAAGAAAGAATCCAGAGGTAAGTCGCCTCAAGATATTTGGTTGTCCAATGTTTGTTCATATTCCAAAAGAGAATAGAACCAAGCTAGATCCTTCCGGAAAGCAAGGAATATTTGTTGGATATTGTGAAATCTCCAAGGCCTTCAAAATCTATATATCGGATTACCATCATAGGGAAATTAGCAGGGATGTAACTTTTGATGAAAATACACCTCTCAAGAAATCGCGGAAGTGTCGATTTGAAGAAACATATGAAGAAGTTGTAGCTCCCAGAGTTGTAGAACCAATGAAAGAAGTTGCACCTTCTCCTAATAATGAGATTCCAGAAGAACATGATATGTTGGAGCCCTAAGAACCTTCCCACATGAATATCTCCCACAAAAGAAAGTCGGCTTGGGCTCGTGAGATTATTCAAGAAGCAGAAAGGTATGGTGCTCTAGAAGGCTCCTCAAGACAGAGCAAGAAGCCAAAGCCATTTCCTAGTTATGTGGCCTTGATGTGTGATCTTGTAGACAAAGAACCGACTTGTTTTGAAGTAGTTGTTCAAAAGAGAGAATGGGTAGAAGCCATGATAGAAGAATACCAATCCATAATGAAGAATGATGTGTGGGAAGTGGTTCCCAAACTATAAGGTAAATGTGTGATATCTTCCAAATGGATCTACAAGATAAAACATACAACCAATGGAAGTATTGAGAAATACAAATCCATATTTGTGGCCCGTGGATTTTCTCAAAAGGAAGGCATCAATTATGAAGAGACATTTGCTCCTCTAGAAAGGTAAACTTCTATCAAAACCATCATGGCACTTGCATCCTAGACGAAATGAAAATTACACCAGATGAATGTGAAAACAGCCATCCTAAATGGTGTTATTAAAGAAGAAGTGTACATAGAACAGCCACAAGGTTTTGAAGTCAAAGACAGAAGGACTCATGTATGTAAGTTGAAGAAGGCTCTGTATGGATTGAAGCAAGCTCCAAGAGCTTAGTATGGAAGAATTAATAGTTTTTTGACGAGCTTGGGATTTACCAAAAGGAAGGCTAATCCTAATCTTTACTTCAAGGTTATGGATGATTAACCTATCATATTATTGTTGTACGTGTATGATTTATTCATGACAGGTAATGAGAAACAAATCTCAAAATGTAAGAAGAAGCTCACTTCAAAATTTGAAATGGAAGACCTTGGCTTGATGCATTACTTTCTATGTCTTGAAGTATGGCAGATCCCAGAAGGAATCTTCCTTAACCAAGGAAGTATGCAGTAGAAATCATGAATAGGTTTGAAATGTTGGAATGTAAAGCCATCGCCACAACCATGGATACACACTTGAAGTTGTTGGTTGATGCTTCGTCAAAATTAGTGAATGTGACACTATACAGACATATTATTGGTTCATTGATGTGTCTGACAAATACCCGGCCAAATATATATGCTTTGTTGTGAAAACCTTGAGTCAGTTTCTAGTTGAGCCCAAACATGTTCACCTAATAGCTGCAAAGCATGTGATGAGATACCTTAAAGTACGGTAGACTATGGTCTCAGTTATACTACAGATCATGATTTCAGAGTGTATGGTTATACAGATTCAAATTAGGCAGGAAGTGTCTCTGATAGAAAGAGCACTTCAAGAGGATGTTTCAGTCTGGGGTCAGCCATGACTCATGGCTAAGCAGGAAGCAGTCCAGTGTTGCTCTCAACACTACATAAGCGGAATATGTTGCAGCTTGTTCCGCCAGTTCTAAATCCATATGGCTCCAGAAGTTGTTATTAGATGTATTCGATCTAGATATTGATGCCACCATAATTCTATGTGATAACCAAAGCTGCATGAAGATGACAAGGAACCTCGTGTTCCATGATAAGACGAAACACACAGAAATCTGGTATTTCTACATTCGTGACATGATGCAAAAGGGAGCTATAAAGCTCTAATATGTGAGCACAGATGAGCAGGATGCAAATGTGTTGACTAAGCCTTTGTCTCGTGTGAGGTTTGAACACTTCCGACACAAGCTAGGTGTTGTCCGTAAGGACTTCCCTCGAAAGGGGGAGTACTATTCATGATACTATGGTATCCGAATTACAGCAGGTAGCTCGGTTGGGATTGATCATCCTTAGACTTGATCCTGTAATTCCAAAAGGAAGGATCGTCTTAAATGTTGATCTTGAGACTTGATCCCGTAATTCCGAAAGGAAGGATTGTCTAAGATGTTAGTCGTTGGACTTGGTCCCGTAATTCCGAAAGGAAGGATCATCTAAGATATTGATTGGTGGACTTGATCCCGTATTTCCAAAAGGAAGGATCGTCTAAAATGTTGGTTGGAGATCCCGCAATTCTGAAAGGAAGGATCACCCATGTTGGACTTGATCCCGTATTTCCGAAAGGAACGATCGTCCTCTGTATGTATGTGTTAGCTGTGATCAATATTAGTGGCTCAGCAAAGAATTGATCCTGTAATTCTGAAAGGAAAGGATCACCTGTGGTGTCCATGATCCAGTGATTATGAAAGGAAAGGATCATCTGAGTTGTCCATGATCCCGTAATTTTGAAAGGAAAGGATCACCCGTGTTGTCCATGATTCCGTAATTCTGAAAGGAAAGATCATGTTGGTTGTTGATACACTTGCCTCATTCTGTTACCATAGATAATGTTACTACAACCTCGTGTTGTCGTTGTTGTTGTTATTCCAGATTTATGTTGATGAGCCAGCCTCGTGCTGTTGTTGTTGCTATTCCAGCTTTGTGTTGATGACCCAACCTCGTGTTGTCGTTGTTGTTGTTGTTATTCCAGCTTTACGCTGATTAGCCAACCTCGTGCTATCGTTGTTGTTATTCCAGCTTTATGGTGATGCGCCAGCCTTGTGCTATCATTGTTAGTAATATATCAGTTTTATACTGAAGATGTTGATATTTCAGCTCTGTACTAAAGATGATGATGATGATGTTCCAACAGTTCTATGCTGATACAGATGATGATGATGCTCCAGCTCCATGTTGTAGGTGATGATCCAGTTCCATGCTACAGATGATGATGCTCCAGCTCCATGTTGCATATGATGATGTTCCAGCAGTTATATGTTGATGCAGATGATGCTGATGCTCCAGCTCCATGTTGTAGGTGATGATCCAATTCCATGTTGCAGATGATGATGCTCCAACTCCATGCTACATATGATAATGTTCCAACAAATGATGATGATGCTCCAAATCCATGCTGCAGGTGATGATCCGGATCCATGCTACAGATGATGATGTTCCAATTCCACGCTGCAAATGATGATGTTCCAATTCCATGCTGTAGATGATGATGCTCCATCTCCGTGTTGTAGACGATGATCTTGTTCAAGACTTTCGATCATCTATAGATGTACCAGATAATGTTCCAAAAGATGATGTTGATGATGCCTCCTCCTCCCTCCTTCCAATGATGTTGTGTAGAGCCACACCAGTTGTTGTTGTTGTCAATAGAATACCCTTCTTGTTAAGGGGGGCTGTTGAAATAATGTGACATCAAAGAAAATTCTACTTGTACTTTACATTATTATTATTCCTCCTTCGGGAGATGTCACTAATGTAAAAGGTCATGTAAAGGTCATGAGGTAAACCCTCCGTTGTAAGTCGAGTAAATAGTACCCATAAAAGATTAGTATAATTATTATTGTTAGTTTTCTTAGGTAGGTCAGCCCTGTCAGTTTGATAGGTCAGCTCAGTTAAAATTTCAGTTGGGAGATAAGTATAAATAGGGAGGTCGCCCTCCCTCATTTGTACACACTCACTCACTCATGTATTGCGCAAGAGAGAGAAAGAAGGAAGGGCAAAGGAGGAGGACAAGTGTCTTTGGTGTTTTGGCTCTTATGCTAGGGTTTGGTCTCTCTCTCTTATGAGACCTTGTTCTTTGGTCATTGCATTATGGTAATCTATATTGTGGAAGTTTTGTTGGGTTTTTCCCGTTTGGGTTTCCCAAGGTAAATTGTTGTGCACCTTGTGATTGTGTTTCTTTCAGTGATCCTCTATATGTTGTTATTGTGAAAATGTATTAAATGCTTATGAAGTTAGGACTTAAGCTATAGCAGCATATAAAACTTAACAAATCTGATGCCCTAGTTTTTCCTGAGTAGTAATGATAGGGCCAAAAATGAAAATCCACAAACCTTGGTTCTACCTCCACAGAAAGATGTGCCCTCCTAGTGCAAGTTGTAGAATGCCTGGCTCCAACCCAATTGGTGGGCAGAAAGTCTGGAAGTGTGGAGCCCTAGTTCTTGAAAGATGTGTCGTCCTAGGGCAAGTTCACTGATGCAAAGGTCAAGCTTGATCTGTGGAAGCAAAGGCTAGAAACATGGATCCCTAATCTCCGGCAGTTGCAGCTACTACGACTGTTGCAATAAATTCTTTCAGCATGACTCTGATACAATGTTAGAGTTTTATACTTTAACAATGGTTACGTTAGATATTCAAACCAATTCCAGCATAATACAAGTAGAATTAGAAGCAAAGCTTCTTAATATCTACCTCTTAATAACAATTTAGTAAAAATAAAAACAAATTTTAATAGTTAAATTATAGAAATTAATAGATAATGCATTATGTTCAATAAAGCTTTAAACTTTAATATTAAATGGGAAATAATATATGCATTGCATTTTTTAAATGGATTGTTTCTTATAATTTCATTTGAAAATTGAATTAAGAGATCGAATATGTATGTTATAATGCACGAGTCTAAACTATTCTAAATTCTATTTAAAAGATCAATAAATATAAATAATAAAATGTTTAATATTTTACTTATAATTATAAATAATAAATATAAATGATGGCTATTTAGTGAAAAAAAAATTTAATAAAAGATTGAGTTTTCAAATTTTAAAAATAAATTTAAATTTTGCAACAGTTAGAAATTAATTTTTATAAAAAATTGATTGTTGAAAATAAATGTGTTTTCACTTTATTTGAATTTCTTTTTATAATTCATACACATTTCTTATAGTTTAAATTAAGTTTCTTATTAAAAATTAATAAATTTCATAAATATGCGACTTAAATTAGTTAATAGTATAATTTAATTTCATTGTAACTATATCAGCATAGATCCATCTTAAACCCAAGTCTATCAAGCACCAAGAGGCATCCAATATCTTGAAGTGTTATTTTTTTTAACTTAAATTTTTTACACATCCACAAAGGAAATTTGATCATTCTCGATACTTGATGGATCAGTTTTAAGATGGATCTATTGTTATTATTTTTTAATTTTATAAATCAAAATGGATTTTTTTAATGACTTATTTATTTTGTTTGAAAAATTTTAAATGAAAAATTAGGAGAGGGTCTGACATGGAGTTTGATTTTCGCTACAAGAAGATTTTTCAAAAAAAAATTCTTCATCCCTCGATTCTAGCTCGCCCTCGTTGGTTTTTCATCTGGTTTGCAAGCTTGGAGATCGATCCGATGCATTAGTGTTACCAAGGGTATTTTCTGTTCTGGAACATTCTCTCAATTCTCTGGCATTTTGGCTCTGTTTGTTGGTTGATGCGAGGCTTCTTGCTTCAAGAAGATTCCTTTGCTGCAGTTCTGTCTACGTTGGGTGGCTCTCTCTCCACGTGTATTGTGTTGGTTGCTCTGATCTTGCAAGCTCTCTGGCGTGTGATCCTTGGTTGCCCTCTCTTTCAGCTTTGATTTTCTGGTTTGCTTTTGCAAGTTCTCTTTGTGGCTAGTTGTGCTTCTCTTTCATGGATGTCGGAGGAGATCCTCCTCATCCTCTTCCTCCCGAGTTGGATGCATTCAAACAACTGGTTTCTTCTTGTGTCAAGAGGAAAGGGGGTCCATACACGCAGAGATTTGTTAAGAAGGTTGATATTCCCTCAGTTAAACTACCTGCTGAACGGATCTGTCGAACGGCACTAAATCTTGCTGAGCGCAGGCTTATTGGGCAATTTACAAGTCTTTGGCCTTCTCCTAAGGCTATTGATGGATGGGTTCATAGAAATTGGAGGCCCTTAGTAACTGAAGGTATCCAAAACCATTTTGTAGGGAGAGGATACTATATCTTTGTGTTTGATTCAACCGAAGACTGTGATCTCATTTTTCGAAATGGACCATACTTCATGGGCCCCAAGGGACTCTATCTGAACAAGTGGACTCCGGATTTTGACCCTATCCAAGATGTTCCATCCGCAGTTCCTGTCTGGGTAAGGCTCCCTCATTTACCTTTATAGTACTGGAACTCAGATTCTCTGGAAGCCATAGGGAACAATCTTGGAAAATAAATAGATAGGGAAGAAAGGAAAGATCAATATTCATGTGCAAGAATATACGTTGAAGTTGATTTGGAGACTGGACTGCCAGAGGCGATCAAGCTAACAGTAGTTGATTGGTCTCACATTCAAGAGTTGGACTATGAGCAAATTCCTTTCAAGTGTTGATTCTGCCATGGTTATGGCCATTTTACCCAAAATTGTAAGAAAAAATCAGAAGAAGAACTTAAAAAAGAGAATGATAATCGGTGTACCCAAGTTCAGAAAGCAGGAACTTCCAATCAGGACCCTAGAAAGAAAAGTAAAGAAGGAAAGTCTATGAAAGGAGTCACTGTTGTTGGGAAGAATCTTCCTAAACCTCAGGCTGTAGAAAACCCCAATGCGTCTTCCAATCATTTTGTTGTTCTTAGTTCTCCTGAAGCTCCTATTCTTGAAGAGGGTGAACTGCAGCAATTCGATGGGCAGGATGATGAACCTGAAGTAAATATAGGACCAATGGAACAAGTTGGAGCATCTAACTCAAAACTACCTAGGGTAGGTGAATCCTTGCAGCAAAATCATATTTCTCCAAATGGAGCCAAACCTTCTCCTTCTTGTGCTGAAATAACTAGGAAGAAGTTGGCTGATAGCTCAGGCTCTTTTGATGGAGATTCCATTGAGCAACTTTCCAAAAAGGCTGGCAGGAAGTCTCGAAAGGAGGCTCGAGAACAAGAGGTTGAGAGGCTAAAGATGCAAGGCAGCCAATCCACCATTGAAATGTCGCTTGGTAGGAGCAAGAGGACTAGGCCCCCAAAGGGAGTAATTACTCCCTCCCACTTGGGCAAATAATGCAGATCGTCTCTTGGGATTACAGGAGATTTGGGAACCCAATACAAGCTGAAGTAGTCAAAGATTTAATGAGAATGGTTTCTTCTGAAATTCTCTTGCTTCAAGAGACTAAGATAGAGGAGGAAGCACTTCTTCTCTTAAGTAAAACAAAATGGAAATTGAACGCTAGCAAAGCTGTCAGTGAGAGAGGCAACTCTATGGAGTGATGAAAACTTTCAGCTAAAAAAATGGTTTGTCACCCAGCACTAGATTTTTACAGACCTCTATCATATCTCTAGTAAGATCTCTGTGGCCCTCTTCAATCTTTATGTTCCAGTTAATTTCAATGAAAAAAAAGATTGCTGGAAATCGCTATCAGACTTCTTAGAGTCCAATTCTCCTATAAATACAATAGTAGCAAGAGACCTTAACATATCATTAGCCCCGAATGAGAAAAAAGGTGGAGCCCGAGGCAAGGATCACTTTCAAGACACAGTTGAGGAGTTGATCCAAGCCTGCGATTTGAACGATTTTAAACCCAAGAAAGGACGCTTCACGTGGTCCAATAACAGAGTTGGTGCTACCAACATTGTTGCTTGTCTCGACAGGTTTCTGGTTCATAGCTCATTGATGGATGGGAAATTCATCATCTCATCTAAAATTCTACCTAAACTCATGCCAGATCATCACCCCATTTCTCTGTTGTTTAAAAAAGAAGACCTTGGCCCAATCCGGTTCTGTTTCAGCCCCCTCTGGATTTAGAGAGATGGTTTTTGGGATATTGTGTCTCAAGCGTGGTCTCAATACGTTGATGGATCCCCCAGCTTTGTCTGGGAAAAGAAAACTTAAGAAAACTAAATATGCTTTGAAAAATTGGGTTAAAATACCTCTTAATACTCCAACTATCAGCAAGCAAGAGAGAGTGCTCGAGTTATCAGTGATCCAATTAGGAATGGAAGAAATTGAAATCACCAAATCTCAGTTAGCTCTGGAACAGTTTGCTCAAATTAAAACCTCTCAATCTTTCTGACGGGAAGAGGAATATCTTCGGTTGAAGTCTCGCAGTCTCGGGTTGCATGCGAGAGATAAAAACACTGCCTTCTTCCACCGTCAATGCAAGGCTAGACTGGCTCGAAATCATATTTTGGAAATCTCCATGGGTGAGGGGTAAATCATTAAAGGTCAAGATCATCTAAACAGGCTGCAAGTAGGCACTTTCAGCTCTTGTTTCAGGAGGATGGACTCTTTGATGGTGAAGTGTCTGCAGAATGTTTGGTTAATGTTCCTTCTCTTGTCAGCTCAGAGGATAATTATGATTTAATGAAACCCTTCACTGAAAAAGAAATTTTGGACGTCATCTAAACAATGGAACCGGATAAAGCTCCTAGGTCGGATGGGTTTTCTTTCCATTTTTATAGAGTCTACTGGGACATTATCAAATCAGCTCTAATCCGCATGGTGACAGCCTTCCAAAAAAAAGCCAAAGTGGGAGGGTGTACTAATTCTACATTTCTTGCTCTAATTCCAAAGGAAGTTAATCCTTCTTCTTTTGACAGGTTCCGTCCTATTTCGCTAGTGTAATGCCTCTTACAAGATCCTAGCCAAACTTCTAGCCAACAGATTCAAGCTCTTGTTAGGTAAGTTGATCTCTCCTCTTCAGGGGGGCTTTGTAAAAGGTAGGCACTTAGTTGATAATGTAATCCAAGTCCAAGAAGCCCTCCATCCAAGTTTCCAAAGGAGAAAGGAATGTTAATTAAGTTGAATATGAAAAATGCTTTTGATCAAGTAAAGCTCCCCTTTCTATATGAATTCCTTCTCTCTTTTGGTTTTAGCTCCGAGTTTGTGAACTTGATCAAAGCTTCTACAGATAGAGCCTGGATTATGCCTCTCATCAATGGTAGACCTATGAAATTTTTCCAAGCTACAAGAGGTCTTCGCCAAGGATGTATGATGTCACCTTTTCTATATATCTTGATGGCAAAATCTCTTAGCATAAAACTTTCAGCTGAAAAGAAAACTGGTTACATCCCGGGCATCAAGATTGCTAAGGGGGTGGACCCAATAAACCATGCCCTCTTCACGGACGATTCTCTCCTCCTAGGAGGAGCCTCACTGAAGATTGTCCGGGCCTTTAATGAAATTCTTCAAAATTTCTGCCTAATTTCAAGAGCCTTGATCAATAATAAAAAGAGTGTTGTTTATGGCTGGAATGTAAATCATTTGGCAATTCTTCGAATAGCAAACTTCTTGGGCCTCCCTGGCTTTGACAAGTGGGAGAAGATAGAATATTTGGGGCTGCCTTTAACTCTTGGATCATGTCCTCCTTCTCTTTGGCTTGAAGTGCTCCCTAAGATAAAAGCAAAAATCGCTTCTTGGGGTGGTCAGTGGTTAACCAAGGCTGGAAAATTGATTTTGATTAAGGCAGTTCTTTCAGCACTACCCATCTTTCAATCCTCTTTGTTGCTCTCCCCTAAGTCTATCTCGGCTCAGATTTCCAAACTTCTGCGAGATTTTCTCTGGAATGGCGGTAAAGGAAGTCAGAATAAGATGCATTTGGTAAGCTAGGAAATTCTTAAAAGACCTATTTCAAAAGATGGATTACAAATCCATGACCCTGGTCTAGCTAATCTGGCGTTGGGTAGTAAACTCCTTTGGCAACTATATGTGGACAAAAATCACCCTATTAGTTTGATCTTTAGGATGAAATATCTTAAGGGCGACTCTTTGAGAAATATTACAACTTCTAATACACCCAAGGCACATCTATCTGGAATTCTTGCACAAGAGGGATCGACAATTTTAATCAACAGCTCTTTAGAATCCCTGGCAATGGGAAGAGGATCCTCCTCTGGGAGGCTAAAATCTCAGGAAATCCTTCTCTTTCCTCTGACATTTCTTTAGAAGAGATTTAAGGACTGGTCAACTAACAAAGGCCTGCTCTGTTTGGCTGATATTTGTTCTTGGGACAGCATTGGAAACTGGGCAGGTTGGTCTTTCCCTGAGCTTCCAGATCACCTCAGCTCCCAAAAAAATTTGTTACCCTCCTCTCTTTTAGCTCTTGCTCCAGTTCATTGCTCCTATAAAGACAGCTGGGGTTGGGGCAAAACTGGATCTTACACAGCTGCAAAAAGTTTCATTGAATTACACAAGCTACTCACTCTTCAAACTTTTCCCCTGCGATTTGGAAAACAGTCTGGTCATGGCACTGTCTTCCCAAGGTGAATTTTTTCTCATGGTTGCTCATGCATAATAAGGTGTTGACTGGTGAAAATTTGTTAAAACATGGCTTTCATGGACCTTTTAGGTGTTGTTTTTGTTAATCAACCTTTGAAACGGCAGACCATATCCTTATTGACTGCGCCTTTTCTAAATTGGTGTGGGGGTTGGTGCTCCATGGCTCTAATTTTTCTATCCCTGTCCAATCTACTGTAAATTCTTTCTACCTTTCCTAAAATGAACGGCGTCCTCTAAAAATCGACAAAACTGTTGACTGGCATAATCTCTAGCATTTGATTCCGAAGTATACATGGTGGAAATTGGGGATTTCGAGAAACAACTGGATATTCAACGATCAGATTTCGACCCCCCAGATCGTGGCATATAAAGTTAAAATGCTAATTGTTGAATCAGCAGGATCCACGACATCCTCTTCATCCCTTCCCTCTGGGATTTCAACGTGGTTGGGCTTCAGTCCTCCCTAGCTGTGTCAACCCTGTCAACTCTCCTCCCTGGCGTTTTCGTGGAAATGTGGATGCATTCAAGTCATTATGGATGAGTTCCCCTTCAACGGCAATTTTCTTTGATGGTGCATCCAAGGGGAATCCTGGGATCTCAGGAGCTAGGGGTTTGGTTTTCTCTCCAGATAGGTTGTCTGAATTCAATTTTAGCTGGGGATTTGGAATCATATCGAATAACCAGGCTGAAAGTTATAGCCTCCTCATGGAGCGTCAGATTGCTAAGGAGAAAGGATACAAATCAATTCAAATTTTCAGTGATTCATAGATGTTGATTAAAGCATTAAATTCAGCTGATCATTTCAATAATTCTGCCTTCAATAAATCTCTTCAGAGAATTCGTAATATATTGAAAGAATTTGTCTTGGTCGTTTCTTTTCACATCCTTCGAGATCTAAATAATCTCGCAGATCCTTGGCTAATAAAGCATGCTTGTTGTCTCAAGGTATCCTTAGCATCAACGGAGAATCCAGTTATTTTCATCCAAATCCTTAATTGTGATTCATTAAGTTGTAATTTGTCTAATTGGGAGATTCACTCCCAATCTGTAAGAATTTGTATAGTCTCTAGCCTTCTCGAAGTATTTCTATTGATTGTGTAATTGGATGATTGGTATTGCCAAAACAGAGTTGTGATCTTTCATAAAAATAAAAAAATTCCGTTTAAATTATAAATAAAAAAATAAAAAAATTTAAATGACCTTTTATTTTGTTTGAAATTTTTATTTTATGAGCAAATATGGATTTTTTTAAATTATTTTTTATTTGGTTTCATTTTTCAGTTTATGAGCCAACATGAATTTTTTTTAATCACTTTTTATTTTTTGTACATCACGTTAGGCATTACATTACGTTATGTGACAACATCTTCCCATACAGGGCTACAGAGCACCTTGCTTCTCTCGGTTCAATTATTTAATATTTTTTATTTTTTATTACATAAATATTTTTTTAATTCTTAAATCCTTGCTATATCAAAATTATGGTTTTATTAATATCATATAGAAATACAAATTTAATGATAATAGATAATAAAATATAAATTTAATTTAATCATAATAAATAATAAAACATAAATTAAATTTATTAATATTAGTAATATTATATTAAATAAATATTGTAACATTTTTTAAAATATATTATATAAAAATAATAATAATAATAAAACATCACAACAATGTATTTCTGAACACGGCATCTCTTTGCCACATAGCCACTCGCCGTTTCCTAAGCACCAACCCAGCTTAAGTTGCACGATAAACCAATAGGAGGAAAATCGTGTGTATTAATTCTCTGTAAATGAGTAATTACATACTAATGTGTCTTATGCTAACAAATAGGTAAACGCCACAGCATNCTGCGCAGAGGGGGGTCCCTTGTCCCACAAACAAGGGGGTCTCATACACCAATTTGGTGTCTCGCTTGGCAGTGACCTTAAAAATAGATTATTATTATTACAATAATCTGTATTACAATTAATAGCAATTAATATTTTTATTTATTTTTAAATTCAACTTCTGACAGGAATAAGATAAAAATTGTCTTGTCAAAATCATATCACATGTTTCTCCAATCAAATAACATATAAATCAAGTTTTAATATATTATATAATTATTATTTTTTTAATTTATAAAGTTTAACATTAGGAACACAGTTTTTAATTGAAATTATTAGTTAAAAGTCAAAAACATGTTGACTGTAAAGTGATTATAATATATTCTGCCAGAGGTAGATATAATAACCCTATACAATAGGATCACTCAAAGAAAGACAAGCACAGCAAAACAAGAGCTCACAAAGCTTTTCTTTTGGGAAACCCTAATAGGGAAGAAAACCTAGCAAACTTCTTCAGTATAGATTCGTCAGTAAGTACAATGTCTTCTAGTACAATCCAAGAGCTAAAGGCTCTTCCACACAAAGATCCTGAAAATAAGATAAGATAGAAAACCAAAGAATAAGATATATTCACAATGCAGCTACTCTTCCTTCTCTAGCGAACTTCTTCTTCTCTCTCTAACGAATATGCTAGCTTGCTTGATGTGTCAAAAGGGAAGGGTGCCTCCCCTATTTATACTTATTCTCCAAGTGACTTTTGCTTATGACGCCAACTTAACTTCCTCATCTGGGCCCACTTAACTGGGGTAGATTTACCCAATGATGGGGCAGTTTTAGCCAGTGACTGGTGCAGTTTTACCCCGTGATTTCTATGGGACCGACTTGACTATTTTCACTTGAATTATTTTAGGGTTTTACATGATGAATTACAATATCAATATTTCCCGAAGGAAGTACAATAATAATACAACAAGAATACATCAAGAATATCTTCCTAAGTTACACAATCTTCAACAGTATTGTGCAAATTTGGGATGATGGACTGTAAGTCCATGAGCACTCCCATGATATCGAATCTAAAGAAGTTACATGAGTCAGATTCTAGTTCAGATCTGGTGGATCATACCATGTATCGGCAGCTCATAGGATCCTTGATATATTCGATTCCCACAAGGCCGGATATATGCTATGCAGTGAGTGCATTGAGCCAGTTAACATCTGAACCGAGGCACAAACAATTGGGTTGCTGCCAAGCATTTTTTAGATACCTTCGTGGGACTATTGCTTATGGTCTCGGGTACACTTCCAGTAATGGAGTATTGCTTCACAGTTATGTTGACTCTAATTGAGCAAGTAGCTCTATGGACAGAAAAAGTACTTCAGGTGGTTGTTTTAGCATGGGTTCTGCTATGATATCCTGGTCCAGCAAGAAGCAGGGATCTATAGCTTAGAGTACTGCAGAAGCAAATGCCAAAGTATATAGCAGCAAGTGATGGCAGCTGAGAAGTTATTTGGTTGAGAAAGCTTCTAGCTGGGTTGTTTGGTGAGATGCTTGATACTACTGTCATTCATTGGGATAACCAGAGCTGTATAAAGCTCTCAGAGAACCCGGTATTTCATGACAAATCAAAGCACATTGAGAACCCGGTATTTGGTTGAGAAAGCTTCTAGCCGGGTCGTTTAGTGAGATGCTTGATACTACTGTCATTCATTGGGATAACCAGAGCTGTATAAAGCTCTCAGAGAGCCCGGTATTTCATGACAAATCAAAGCACATTGAGATGAAATATGACTACATCAAAGATATGGTTCAGAGAGGTGCCATAAATCTAAGATACATTGTGACCAATGAGCAAATTATTGATGTGCTGACCAAGCCTCTGTCCTTGACAAAGTTTACATACTTTCAAGACAAGCTTGGTGTGGCAAAGAATGCCTACCTCGCTGAGAGGGAGTGTTGAAGTTTGCAACATCGTGAGTCATTCTCCAAGTATGCTTCTTGTGTCGAAGCGAAGCCTCATGTGTCGAGGTTGTCTTGAGTTATTCTCGATAAACATGGAGAAGAGTCTCATGTATCGAGACTGAGCTTCATGTCTCGAAGCATGCCTTGTGTGTCAAGGCAGATGCTGCTATACAATCTCGTGTGTCAAGACTAGGCTTCATGTGTCGAAGCAATGCCTTGTGTGTCGAGGCAGAGATGTTGTGTGATGTCCCCCCAAGTGGTTTTGTTAGGACTCCTCTAGGGCTTGGCCACCCCTAGTAGGAATATCTCTAGCATATGACCATGAGGACAAGATGATCACATCATCGCAAGATCTTCCTTGTATATTTGATGTTCATGAAGTTGGCACAAGTGAGCCTAATAGAACAAGAGAGGCTAACCTTAGCCTAAGAAGACTTGACTAAGTCTTATGAGAAACTAGAAGAGGAGCTTATAATTTAAGTTGTTTTAATTATTTATTAGAACATAAGCGGTATTGGATAATGGTATTTTGTGTTAGATGGTATTTTCCCATTGTATTTACTCAATGAAGAATTATACAAGGAGCATCAAGAGACTCCCATTATCATTGTTGTGTGAATCTCTCTCTCTCTACTCAAGCACATTTGATCAAGGTTCACTAAATTCAGCCTAATATTTCTACGTTGACTGGTTGGAGGCCTACGGTATCAGGAAAAGAGAGGCTCCACATGCCCCACGTTACCAGGTCGCAATCATTCAAGGGTTGCACAAACCCTACACTTGCTATTCGTAGGCTAATTAGGCCTCCAAAGTCCACAAGCCTTACGTTGTTGATCCATGGGCATTCTCAAGCTGCACAAGCCTCACGTTAACAGGTCATGACTCCTAGCAGGAAGATCGGTTCTCCTCTCAACATATCAGATCCCACAGGGACTTCACATTGTCAGATTAGACCCCACATTATCGGATCAAGGCCACCAATTGACAGATCGGGCCCCACAGGAGACAAATCTATCCTTTCTGCACTCTTCAATAGTTTTCTCTTGGTATGTGGCATTTAATCTCTGATGTAAAAGTCTGAAATAAATGCTCAATGTATTCTCATGCCATCGATATATATTAAGGAAGATTTTGTTTGTTATGGTTTTTTCCTATAAAAGGTTCCCCAAGGTAAGTTTCTTGTGTTCATAGTGGTTGCTTGATTTACTGATTATCATTAGATTAATGGTTATAATCACATTTGGTACCTTCAATATTCTAGATCTGCAAAATTAATCTAAATATCAATCATAAGAATTTCTTGATCTGCTATATTTTAAAAATTGAACAATGTAGAGAGGGACAAGGTGAGGAGCGCGTGATCTGCCATAAGGAGTGGGCATATTGAGAGGAACTGGATGTGTGTAGGAAGATCCTGGTTGGCCAGGCTGTAATGAACCACACAAGCTCCCCTGTTGTGGGTGAAGCAAGTGAAATCCCCTGATCCTGAGAAACAAGTAAGCCTATTCAAGATCAATAAATCATGGGATTCACTCAGTTGTAAAAGGTGTCACCCATAACCTCGGAGGGGCCCAATCCCATCCTATGAACTCCTGCGACTAGCTCTACTTCATGTAGACAAAGAGCATCCTCAGCTCAGTCATGAAGGGGTACCTGTAGGTTTTAGGTACGGGCGTTGAAGTCACCCAAAAGAATGACCTCCCCAAGAGTGGAGTAGTGGGAGATAGTTGTATAAAGATTGAGGTAAGGGTCCCCCTCAAACTCCCCATGAAGTGCAAAGTGTGATGAGCTTGGAATGCCCATGGTAAAGATCCATGGTATTTGCATGGGTGTGAGATTATAAAAAGAAGCTTAGAGCATGATCACAGTCATGGGAGTAAAGGAGATCATCTATAGTGGGCAGCATCACAGTTGCAAGAGATGGATTTCCCCTTGTAGTGAGCAGTCTAGATTAGGGTGGGTCTAGGGTTTGTCTGTCTAGGTTTACAGAGAGGATTTGGAGTATCTTTCTGTGTGTTTGGTCCAAATCCGGAGAGTGTGTTTGCTCCAAATCTGGAGAGTGTGCCCGGAGGACTATTGTAGTTTTGTTGTAGTCAAATCCTGTAATAAGAAGAAGATAAACATTTGTTAGTTTTCCCCAAAGGACTAAAGCTTCCATGGTAAATTAATGTGTCAAATGGTGTGATGATTTCGTGAGTTTTTCCGCTACATAATTTGTTAAAGTTTAGTGTGTTTCAGTTAATAATTCAGCGTAAATTATTGAAGACTACTATCCGAATCTATGTTGATGTAGTAGCTGTGTGAGGCACATCCTCACAAGTCAGCCCCGGTAAAGAAGACAAGTCGGCCAAAAAAAAGATTCTGGAAGAGAAGTCGACCCCAGCAAAGAAGACAAATCGAGCCAGTTGGAAAATTAAAAGGCAGCAACATAAAGTATAAATAGAAGGGCGCTCCTATCATTTTGATATCAAGTATTCAAGCAAGTTTGCTCAAGCAAAGGAGAAGTTCGTTACTGCAGCTAGGAGAAGTCTTTTTGGGGTTCTACATTTTGGAGAAGTTTCTCTTATATTTATTGGGGTTTATACTACTGTTATCTAGATATACATTGATCTTTAAACATTTTATCTCTATTAGAAGGTGTGAGCTTGGAGGAGACAATAATTCTGTATTGTCTATGGTTGGGAGGTGATAGATCATCACCGTGGTTAAAAGAGCTCCATATTCATTATTGTTTCTGTGCTTGAATATTCTTAGTGATCCTATCTATTGTTATATACTGCTTTATATAAAAATCTAACAATTTAGACTTCTAAAAATAACATGTTTAATGGTCTAAACCATTTACTATTTTAGAGTTATTTTCATCTAACCATCCTAAGCCCTCTTGAACAGTGTTGCATAAGTAGTTTTCAAATTTTTGGTAATCTTTACATGGCTTATTGACACATATCACTTACACTTAAACATTTCTCTTTTCTATGTTAATGGCATATCCAAGTAACTAAAACACACTTCATTCTTTTGCACTCTAACCATTGGTTACTTCTCCCTTTTTCTAGATTCATTGCCAATTTTTAATTCTTTAAGAAGCTGGAAATTTCATGTTGTTATAACCACAATATCTCCCTGGCAAATATCTCTTGTTGGTTAAGAAAACAATTCTAAAATTGCTGATTTATTTCTGGAATGAACCAAATAGTAAAAAAAAGATTACAATTAGGAAAACAAATGTTCCACCCAAAACTCCTAATCCATCGACAATCAAAATGCAACACTCTAACTCCTCTACCTCTATTGATAGTGAGAACAACGTCATAGAAGATAAGAAGAAAACGTAGAAACATTTCCCCTTGATACTTTAATGCAAATTCAGAAATTTAACTTCTTTCCTAGCGGTTTTCCAGATCAAGTCCCTTTTTCTAGATTCATTGCCAATTTTTAATTCTTTAAGAAGCTGGAAATTTCATGTTGTTATAACCACAATATCTCCCTGGCAAATATCTCTTGTTGGTTAAGAAAACAATTCTAAAATTGCTGATTTATTTCTGGAATGAACCAAATAGTAAAGAAAAGATTACAATTAGGAAAACAAATGTTCCACCCAAAACTCCTAATCCATCGACAATCAAAATGCAACACTCTAACTCCTCTACCTCTATTGATAGTGAGAACA
>LPNX010511987.1:155226-174265 GCA_001517045.1 Pseudotsuga menziesii | reverse complement strand
ACGTCATAGAAGATAAGAAGAAAACGTAGAAACATTTCCCCTTGATACTTTAATGCAAATTCAGAAATTTAACTTCTTTCCTAGCGGTTTTCCAGATCAAGTCCCTATAAAATTACAGCCTTAGGGCTAATCTGAAATATGATTAAAGAGCAGCAAGTAGCAAACAATATTTCACTTCTAAACAACACCCATCCAATAGGAAATTCAAGAGAAAAAGATACCAAAACTTGAGCCACAAGTTTCAAATCATGCATAAACTATTAGAAATTTTGGGTTACTCCAAAAGTGTTTACACCATATTTGGGGTGCTTCATGAGATTTGAGGTACATGGTGTATGTTCAGCCGTTGGATGACCGAAAATGGATTGTAGCATGAGAGATGGTCTGTGATTGACATGCACACTTGTGATAGCTTGTTCAATGAATGTCAAACATAGGATGATCATTGCCTTAGTGTTCTTCCCTAGGGCATTGGAAATCTCTTGCCTAGATAGTGGACACCTTGCATGATGACCACATGGAGTATTCACCTGGCAAGAGAACACCCTAGAGGATTTGAGGAGTATTGTGGAGGATGGATACAAGCCCTAGATGGCCTGTGGTAGCTTAGTTTCCAATTGGAAATGGCTAGGGGACGATTGGGGCTTTGACAATGTTCTTGCAAGGGGGTAGCTACCCCAATGGAGTACTTGGCTTTGGAGGATGGATGTCGTCCATGGAGGCTCAAGATGGACTTGTCCTGCATAGCTACATCACCTTAGGTCACTCTTGTGCACGACATCATCAATGGAGCTTGACACTTGTACTCTAGGAGAGGAGAGAGTCTTTCCAAACAACACCTCACATCAAAAATTAATTTGTATCTCTTCTTTGGAGTGCTCTCTTAGAGATGAAATATCCCTAACCCAAATCTGAGTGATTTTGACTAGCTGCTGAAATGTTTTTGGTCTAGGAATTAAATCAAATACTTTGTGACCCTCTGCTAAATGATGTTGATTAACCATGCATCTGAACCTTGTTACTGTTTCCGAGTGATGACTTTCGTCAAAAACTTCTCAGACATACTGTTGTAGCTAACTGTCTAAGGAAGATCTGAGTGTTGGTGTGTCTTGTATGCGTAAGCTTGGCTTGATTATTTGGCAAACACTTGTTAAATATTGTTTGTACAAGGTTTGTATACTACGTGAATCTTAGTCAAACTCGGACTTACATAACATGTCATTAAACATTGAATCTAATCACTTCGTTCCAACCAAAAAACTTACAACAAACACTTTCATGGCATGGCAGTGGACGTAAATCAAACTGATATTTATTTATGCAACAAAAACAAAGGAAACAGCTGTAAATACAAGACAACTCAACTACAGAGGACCCTATTGACAGCTATTATGCGCCTACATGAGTCCGTAATTGGCCGTCTTCGCGTAGCTCACGGAATGTCTGAGTTCATCAGAAGCACTATCGGGGTTAAACAAGGCTGCCTGCTGTCTCCCACCCTGTTTGGGATTTATATTGATGAGTTAGAAGCCTTTCTTCATGAGCATATCCAAGACATGGGTGGTTGCTTTCTTCACCAGGTTCTAATATCGATTTTACTATTTGTTGATGATGTAGTATTCCTCTAATCCTCCCCAGAAGGATTACAGACGCAACTAGATGCCTTAGCTCTACTTTGTGACCTCCAGTGGTTGACGGTGAATTTGGGTAAAACCAAGGTTATGATCTTCAAAGGGGTGAAGAAAACTTCAGACCTTTGCTTCCTATTCAAACGGGAGGAGGTCGAGATTACCAGCACCTATACTTACTTGGGGGTGAAATTCTCAAGTCCCTGTTTTAGTTTGCGACCATCTCTTCATCCTTGAATCAACAAAGGGTATGGATCCTTGGCCCTTCTTGAGAGACAATGCTTTTGCCATCACATCCAGGACACCTCGTCCAAGATGAGCCTTACGGACACCTTGATCCGTCCAACGGTTCTATACAGATCAGAGATTGGGGGACCATCTTTACTCGAGTCAAATTGAGCCTCGGCTGAGAGAGTCCAGATCATTCTTCTTTGTCGCATCATCAGATGGAAACAGACAATACGACAGCACATCATCCTGGCCGAGTTTGGGGCTCAACCCTTCCACCTTGAGACGGCCTTCAGACTGGTTTCCTTTTTGCATCGTGTTCGAGGATTCGCAGACTTGTTAAAGGGCAAGACAAGTATCTGTATTTGGCATTATTCAAGTAACATCAAATCCTCAAATAAATTAAATCATTGACAGAATGGTAGTGTGCATTCCTGAAGCATATGGAAAGCTCTTGACTGGTTGCAAAGGCTATAATGATATTTCACCATTGAATGCTCTCATCTATTGGCTGCCCTAGAAAGAGAAACCAAATCAAATCCAGACATACAGGGAAAAAGCAATAAAGTACACTATGACTAGCTTGGAGGAGAAAAATCGACCTATCATAATCTTTGTAACGTTGTTAATGTTGATTGAGTTGTCATTAATGTCAACAAGGAATTTGCAGTGGCACATGAGTTGTCATTGATACCACCAAGACCTCTTTACAGTGGACAAGCTTGATGGACAGGTATGGATTGGATCATGGACACTTGCACATGCTCTCGGTATCTTTTATGGGCTATCTTGCACATGTGGGAGCCTTCTCCCCACACACAATGGTCAAATTGATGGTTGCATGATGCCGGTACTGTCAAATGTGGTAAATTCGGATTTGGGGCCCATGCCCAGGCAGTTTGTGCTTTGGAGCACTTTGTGGAGCCCTGCGCTCAATTCACATGGTAAAAATGCCCTTATGCCCTTGCACTCATGGTTCATATAGTTGGTTGATGATATGGTGGAATTCTTGATTATAATGCACCCTGAATTTCATGATATGGTCCTTAAACCCACAAGTTGGGATTTTGGAGCCACTACATGCTTGATGATGTTCTTGGTGGAGTTTGAAATTCTTCTTACTTGATGATGTTCTTGGTGGAGTTTGAAATTCTTCTTACTTGATGATGTTCTTGGTGGAGTTTGAAATTCTTCTTACTTGATGATGATGAAGTCCTTGAAGTTCTTGGATTGTTTCTTATTTGCAAAAGGTAATGAAGCTTCTTGATTAATGGTATGATGCTCCTTGAAGAAGTCGTTGGTCATGATGCCCCTATCACTTGGGAGAATGCTCACCGCTTGATGACTCGATGATCATGGTTTCACATGGAGGCTTGAGTCTCGGAACGCACACATATTGTGGTTTGATGGGGTCATGGAGCCCTTGATATGGTCATATTGATTCTCTTGCATGAGAAGGCTTGGGAACCACACAGAATGTAATATGATGAACCTTGAAGGTTTGATGATCATCGTTTTCTTGCATATGGAGACTTGGGTATTGGAACCCATACACATGGTGGTATGTTGGACCATAGCATTTGCATAGGCATACCGTTGCATATGGTAGCTTTATGTACTTGGTTGAATGTCTTTAAATCCCATTGCACTTGATTGTAATGATGGAATCCTTCTTACATTATGACATGTTCACAAAGAAGCTCTCTTGCATTTGATGATCACATGATGTATGGTGGAGGAGCCTTTGGACATGCCCATGGATCCTTGTTTAGCCCACAAGCTTGATGAAGACTTGGTGGTGTCCTCCTTGCCTTGTTGAGTTCTTTGTGTCATGATGGTTGTGACTTATCTCTTGGTAGAAATCATGGTTGGTAATGTATCCCTTGGTGCCATAAAAGTACTTGAAGATGCCTTCAAGATAAATTCAAGTCAACTCTGATGTCCTGCAAAAATTGAAGAAAACAAGGGTGAAGGACCATGTCCTTGCAAGCAAGACCTTCAGAAGGTGATAGCCCTCATCAAGCCCTTTCCATTGATATGTGGAGTGCCTCCTAACTCCTTACGGTTGAAGAGTTATTGAATTTTAAAGTTGACGAGGTATTTTTACCTTTAAAGTTTGCACTTTAATTCAAATATGTTAGATCTATAATCTAATGCAATATGATCACTGAAAGATAGACAATCACAGCATAAAAGAGACAAGGATTTTATCTTGGGAAAACCCACTCTCGGGAAAAACCCGGCAACTTCTTCAGAATAGATTCGCCACGTAGTACATTGCCAAACAAAAATAGAGAACCCAAGAGATAAGATAACTTCAGCAGTTTCTTCTTCTTCTATCTCAACGAACTTGTCTTTCTCTTCCTTGGAGCGAACTTACTTGTGATTGTCATGTGTCCAAATGATGGAGAGCACCTCCCTATTAATACACTTCATGTGGGTGACCTAAAAACATAACTAGGTCGACTTCTTAGTCTTACTGGGTTGAGTTCTCCTAGGTAGACTCAAAAATACATTTTACACTTATTCTTTTGGGGATTGTTGCCTCAACTTACAACGAAGGTTTTACATCAATATTTGTTGATGTATTTGTAACTTCGAAAGATATTCTGATGTATATTATCATTGTATGTTGTTGTACCCCCATTGGGGATGTGTGTTACCCCATTACGAGATGTCTAAATTGTGTCCAGACCTTGAGGTACAACCTCTGTTGTAAGTCGGGGCAATAGTCCCCAGTGTAACATCATGTAATATGTAATTGTGGTCTCTCTAGGAGAAGTGGGCCCCATGTGAGATGACATGTAGGCTCGAGTATTATATTTGGTCAGGGACTTGAAAGGGTATAAATAGGGAGGCACTCTCCCTCATTTATACACACCACGCCCACACTCTGAGGCGTTGGAGAGAGAGAAACAGTCATAGGAGGAGAGAAAGATAGTTGTTGAACATTTCTTATTACTGCTTTTGATCATCTTACTATTCTGAAGAAGTTTGCAAGGTTTTCTCCTTTATGGTTTCCACAATGAAAATCTTTGTGTCTTGTGCATCTTTTACATCTTAAGCATTTTGTTTTACTTGTTATTCTTTCAGATAAAGAACCTAGATAATCTAATCAGATTTTAAGAAAATCTAACATGGTATCAGAGCCTCTCTGAAAGAAGGCACTGTGCAGCTACGAGAACTAGGGCTTCCTAGTTGAAGGTGTTCTCTCCACAGATCATCAAGCAAGGAGGGCTAAGCTAACTCGCCTCACTAGGGCGCATCTATTAGTGGTATTAGTTTCTAAATCAGAGAAGTTTCACTGTACAGCCGAAATACAGTTGCAATGGCAGCTAATGGAAATTAAGGTTTCATGCCTGAAAACCCTAGAAGACTGAATTTAGTAATCCTATCACTTTCGCTATAACGCGAGATTGGAGAAGACCGAAGAGAAATTCGTGTTGTACACTGTGTAAAAGTTTCAACCTCATATTCGCTAAACTTCAGGAGATATGGTTCCTCCACATCAGGGTTCCAGCCTCCTCCAGAATACAGTCATAAACAGGTGACCTAGGGAGAGTTTCTATATCTCGAGCTAGGAAGGTCCAAACGAAATTTCGCAAGATGTTGAATACAGTCATAAACAGGTGACCTAGGGATATTTTCTATATCTCGAGCTAGGAAGGTCCAAACGAAATTTCGCAAGATGTTGCAGGTAAGGCACGAACTGCAGTTTCTATGGTACGTTTTTCAAACCCAGAATGTGAAACAGTGACACGTGGCAGTCCATACAAGTTCGCTATGTTGAACAGTCATTTTAAAAAACTCGGCATAAGTCCCACTTGGAGAATCCATTTCTGCTCTAACCTGTGGGATTGGAAAGAAGACTTAGCAAGGTATCACAGTGAGAAGTTTCGGGCCTTAAGGATCCGAAACTTCAGAGATAAAGCAAAATCAATATCATTCATTTCTGCAGAAGAAATTAGAAAACTAGGGCTTCCTGTTCCAGGAGCTTCCCTCCACTGTTTTGAGAAAAGGAGTACATTGGACAGCTCTCTTTGAAGAGGCCCATCTTTCTATTCTATTAGAAGATTGAAATTCCAAGTTTTGAAAAGTGGGGTTTCTCTGACAAACCCTAGATCAGCCAGCTCCGAAACCAGGACAAACACCTCAAATCGTTAAGATCTAAAATTTTTGCTATTTACATTTGAGGTTCTCATTTCAAATTGACTAATCACGCCAGCTTGATAACAAGCTTGGTGAAGCTGACAACTTTCGAGTATGGAAGTATAGGACCTCAGTGATTCTTGAAGAAATTGACTTGGATCAATATTTCAGTAAGGAAGTTCTAAGAGCCAGAGGGAGATGGGGAATATGACGGACTCAATTCTTGAAGAAACTCTTATTCATCTTAGCATTTGGATAAGAAATGATGTTGTTATAAATGAAGAAGATGATGAAGCTGAAGGCTCAAGAAGGAGTCTACCCACGAAACAAATAAAGATAAATATTCAATTGTCATTTCATGATATTGTTTGGTTATGCATTTGTTTATATTGGGTAGATGTGTTATGCATGTTTGAGTATTTGCATTTATACTACTGAATTGCACATGATGGGTAAGAAGTCAATGATCTTGTACAACATTCCATTACTACTTATCTAGATTGAAACCTCTTTGCTGGCATATTAGTAGTACACTCTTAATAACATTAGGGTAGAATGCATCTAGAAGTTATTGTATGTATACATGATATGGATGAATGTTGTAGCATTGGCCAAAATAGTCGCATGGCTATGTGACATATATTTGTCACTATTAATATGTTTTGGAAATTATGATATGTTTCTAATCATGCAAATGAAATTGACTTGTAGATCATTCACGACAGTTTAGAAGAGGAACCTGAAGATTCCCAAGTCAAAGACACCATAGCAAAAGAAAGAGCTTCAGAAGAATATAAAGAGAACGGTAGATGAAGAATAATCCAAGATGAAGAATAGTATGACGAGACTTCCAAAGAAAGCAAGAGGCCTCAGACACACTCTAGTTATGTGACACTGTTGAGCGACATCATTGATGCAGATCCTTCCAGCTATGAAAAAGTAGCCAAGAAGAAAGGGAAGGAGAGTACCAGTTCAAGAAAAATGATGTCTAGGATGTGGTATCGAGACCTGAAGGGAAGTTCGTAGTGTCTTCCATATGGATCTACAAGATCCAGCATGCAGTAGATGGCAACATCGTGGAATACAAGGCAAGATTCATAGCACGAGGCTTCTCACAGAAAGAAAGCATAGACTACGAAGAGACATTTGCAGCCACTAGGAGTTGAGACACATGACAGGCAGACTCATGTGTGCAAATTAAAGAAGGACTTGTACGAGCTCAGAAGGCGCCCATGGGATAACACAACACATACATGAGGAGCTTGAAGATCACCTAGAGTGATGAAGATATTAACCTTTGCTACGAGGCTAAAGATGAAAGCCTATAGAGGATGACAAGCTCACAGATGGGTGCGAGAAGAACTTTTCAAAAATGTTCAAGATAGAGGATCTTGGTATCCAGTGACCCTAGATGGATACATAGAATATTAGTGGCAGAGGAAGCTACTTATCACTCCAGTACAGAATGTTTCAATACATAGAGTACGAAAGGCAAAGGGAGAATGATGCTCCGCTTCAGAGGGAGTGACTGCAAAAGATCCCGAGGTTCGACATGGTACGACAAGATGGACAGATTACTTATGGCTCTAGGCTTTACTGAGAGTAAAGCGGATTCCAACCTTTGCTTCAAGGTTGAAGGCGGAAGACTAATGATGCTCCTGTTATATGTCGATGACCTGTTCCTGACAGGAAAAGAGGAACTCATTAAAGATGCAAGAAGGAGACTTGTTGTCGAGTTCGAGATGAAGGACTTGGGTATGATGTACTACTTTCTAGGCATGGAGGTGTGGCAGAGTGCGGATGGAATCTCCCTTGGACAAGGGAAGTATGCAGTGGAGATCCTAAAGAGGTTCGGGATGATGGACTGCAAGGCCATGGCCACACCTATGGCATCGAACCTGAAGCTATTGAGTGATGCTTCATCAAAGATGGTTGATGCCACGATGTATTGTCAAATGATTTGTTCATTGATGTGCCTGACGAATACAAGACCAGACACATGCTTTGCAGTGAATGACCTAAGCCAATTCCTGACGGATCCAAGACATGCTCACCTGGTTGCAAAGCATGCAGTGAGGTCCCTGAAGGGTACAGTTGAGTATGGGCTCCAGTATGATACGAATCAGAAGACTAACCTGCATGGTTATGTTGATTTGGATTGGTAGCGCCATTGAGAAGAAGAGCACCTTAGGTTGCTTCTTAAGTCTGAGATCCAGTATGGGCTACTGGTTTGGCAGGATGCAATCCTACATGGCGCTGAGTACAGTCAAGAGAGGAGCAGTGAAGCTCCAATATGTGATCCAGATCGAGAACTCTCGAAAGAGGGAATGATGAGTTCTAGCATGGCCGGTGAGACAAGTTGTTTGAACATAAAATCCTAGCGAAACTCGTAGGTTGCTCAGACGTAATCAGTGCTATAGGTTGTCCTCGAATGTAATCAGTCCTAGCAAAGCTCGCAGGTTATCCTTGGACGTAATTAGTCCTGATGTGATTCCATGCTAGAAACGGCCAAAATGAAGTTTGAATACTACCATCTTGAAAGAACAACTCCCCTAGACATTTGAAGATATAATTAAGAAGCAAGACTACTTGGATAAAGTCATCTTGTAGCAACAGGAATTCAAGTCTATCCCAGAAAATGTGCACACATTATGGCCAAACAAGATTGATCAATTCAAGGCTAGTATCCATCGTGCAAGGGAGAATGTGAAGAGAGCTAGTAACTCTCTTGAGGAGTTATTTACAAATATAGAAAAATGTTTCACAGATGCACCTACAATGGCAATGTTATGCAAGTTCCCTACCTTGAGAATCAAAGATACCTTAGTTCACTCCATGGTTTGATCACTTGAGCAGAGAACTTACATGCAAAAAGCAAACAACGTGTAGAATTTTCAAGATACAAGTCAGGTTCCAACATTAACAATCTTGCCACTTGAAAACAGATGTTCTCTAGTTTCACTTCCCAAGTAGAAAGTGGTCTTGAGAATTTTCAAAATATTTTGTGTAATATTAGGTCTATCTATGAGAACATCGTGTCCCCTGGGACGTTTCAATTAAGTAATGTATTTTCTAAATTAGAGGACTATGTAAATGATCAAAGAGATTCCTCTATTGAATGCTATGCATGAACGATGAAAATGTTATTTACAAGGGTTTGTCTTTTACCTTTCAAGGAAGAGCTTCTTGGTTTAACAATTTGCCAATCAATATTATTCTCGATTGGCAAGAATTAGAAACTATATTCCTCGAAAAATTTCAAGAACATTGGGAAACAATGATGATTCAAACAAACCAAACTCTTCAACTTCAACTATGGTTTGTGGGATATAACATGCCTTTAGCTAGCATGGGAGCTTTTGAAAAATATAATGAAAAAGGAATCGACGAAGTCTAAGAAATAGAAACTAGACATGAGTGAAAAGATTATTTATTCTTGTATGGAGCTTGACATTAGTCTGCAACAAGAATGGCACTAATGTGATAAATAACTAGTTATTAAAATGGAATTATTAAGTTTGAAAATATGATAATATAAATTTAAAGTTCAAAAGGATAGACAAGAGTCCCATTTTTTAGATTTACTTGAACCTTGCCAATTAAGGTAATTCTTGAGTAATTTCATGGACTGTTATTTATGAAATCTAGTTTCATCTACCCATATGTTGAAACTTAGTCTGAACTATCCATATGTTGCGATTGCTGGAAATTCAGTCTTCATATTTATATCATGTATTTTTGCTTAAGTTTGTTATAATATTTTAATGTTAATTTGTGTTTCATTTCCATTGAAGGAACCATGCGTGGCATCCATGTGGGATCGGCACAGATGCCTTAGGGCTTTTATGATCTTGGTGAAAAAGCATCCACCCATGTATATTACATCGTTGTTGCAATCAGCAGAGCGTTAAATCAGATCACACATTGAGTCTTTATTTGAGTTAATTGAATATCCAATGAGTTTTTTACGAGGATAATTGAAGCACCCACAGAGACACCTAGCGGCACCACTATATTGGATTTGGGAAGGCATGCCAAAGTGTTTTTAGCGCCAAAAAAAATGTTTTGTGGGAGGTTAAATATCAGCAAGGGATCAGGTCCAGATGAAGGTGTTGCAGATTCGCAAGGAGTGTTGCGAATTGGCAGGACATCTACAATGTCATCTATAGATGTGCATGTGGGCCAATAGTAAATCTGTAATTGCAATTGAGGTACTGGCCCAATGGGTATGTGGTTTTTCCTTTTGTTTCCATTTCTGACTATGATGGTGGTGTTGAAATGTTGAAATGCCAGTGGTGAGGAGGAAGAAGTATGCAGTGGCACATACCATGGAGAGGAGGAAGAAATTGAAGGGGATGATGATAATGAGGTTAACGAAGATGATGGACAAAAACACAGAAAATTCAACACCCTTGTGGAAGCATGTGACAAGGCTTAGGGGGTAAGGCGATGGAGCCACCAAGTTTATATGCCTTGATTGAACTAAAACTTACACATGTTCATATACTCATGTGGAAAAGCATTGATAGGGGATTATGCCATGGGATGAAGGTAAGACTAAAGGAGTCAAAACTTGTGACCAAGTGTTAATTAAAGAGAGAACCAAATACAAGAAGGAAGAGGAGGCCACACAAAACAAATCCAAAAAATCAAGGTTGAATCTAAGACCCAGGCTCACATAGAATGTTTGGTGGTTGATCCCCATTACCCATTGGTAGCCATGGTAGTGGATTCTCACTTATGTGTAGAACAGTATCAGATTTCCTTGACCACGGTTGCAAGGAGGACATGGATGCAAAAAAAATTAAGTTTCTCTATGTATGCGGTGTACCATTATATGTTCTTCGCTCACCCTATTGGCATGAAATGGTACAAGCCATCAATGGTGCCCCTTAATGATATAGGAGCCTCAGGTATGACAAAGCCAAAACCATGGGACTTGACAAGGAAAGAGCCGAAATGCTCTAAGACAGTTTACAAATGATTGGATCGGATATAGGGTCTCCATTGCCATTGATGGTCGGACAAATATTAAAGGTAGGACTTGACAGGGAAAGAGCTAAAATCCATAATGCTCTAAAACAGTTTACAAATGATTGGATCGAATATAGGGTATCCATTGTAATTGATGGTTGGAAAAATGTTAAAGGCAAGCCATTGATATATATTCTTGGTGTGTCTAGTGGAGTTGTCTTCCTTTCAACCCATGACCTGTGTTTCAAAAACCAATCCGACAGAAACCGGAACCGGCTGGGTTGACCGGCCAGAGCATTTCCAACTTTGAACCAGCAAAAAACTCGGCCCAAGGACCAGTTTAGTACTGAACTGACTAGCCCGATGCCTGAACCGAGCGGTTCGGTACCGAACCGGTCCAAACCAACCGAGCCTATCAAAAAACAGTCCAGTCTTCTAAATCGATTTGGTAGGAATATATTTTTTCGCAAATGTTTCCAATCAAAACAAGAACAAATTTTTCATTGAAACTTGGATTATTTCCATCGTCTATGCAACTTTTTGTTTGAAATCTAATGTTGGCCTATTCCAGGCAAGCATATCCATGACAGTTGATTACATTTGCAATTTCTTCCTCTATCACGAAAACTTTTCCTTCGAGTTTGATGGTCAAATTCATATTCATGTTCGCGACTCCTTCCCCAACAGAGAAGAGGACTCTCACTCTGGCTAACGCTCGTGGTTCATGTTCATGACTAAATCTCGAAATGTGTTGCTTCTGCAGAAGGCAAATTGGGTGCCAAAACGATGGAAGAGGAACTAAGATAGTAACAGTGTGACACATGGATACACAAAGGCAAATGGCTTGGGGGCCGAGATAGTGGGCACCTTACATAGTTTACACAGTTTTGTTTGCCAGGGATGCCAAAAGAAGTGCCGAGGACTCCCGCATTCTATTTTTAAACTTAGAGGATCAATTCTATTTTTAATTAAAATTGATATTTTTTATGTATGTGTTTTAAGTCCAAGTCAATGAAATCAAACCGCTCCAGTTCATTACCGATACCCGTTCTGATCCGAGTTGACTTTCAACCGGTTCGATTCTCGAATCCAAGTTTTAAAACATTGCCCATGACTACTCAAATGGTTACAAGACTGGTATTAATATTGCAAAACCTTTAATTAAAACCATTCAACTTTCAAGAGATTGGGTCATACAATGTCATTCAAGTCATTACTAATAATGCTGTTAATTGCAAGGCAACACGAGTAACCATTAAGGATATGTACCCTAACATATTTTGGTTAGGGTGTTTTGTTCACACGTTGAACCTTTTGATGCATGATATTATTAAGATGGACCTTAATTATAAATGGATTGGTGCATTGTATAAGAGGGAAAAAAATTATCAAAATTATTAGCAATCATAGCATGGCCCACCACGTTTTTCGCAATCACACTAGGTTGGAGGCTAGAGGTACTCAAGATTGCAAAGACCAAATTTGTTGGGCACTACCTCACCTTCAGGTGCCTTTTGAAGGTGAGATCAACATTGGCTAGTATGTTCTCAAGTGATTCATAGTAGGTGAGATCTCACCTTCTCTTTTGAAGGTGAGATCGACATTGGCTAGTATGGTCTCAAGCAGCAGGGTTAGAAAAACAAGGTTGCATCTGCATTTGATAAGACATAAATTTCAAAAGGTGGACACAGTTCTTGATGTTAGGGATGTTCTTGGTGATCAGTTTGAACACTTTGAACCTGCCTTTGAAGTTTGAACTATTGATTGCCTCTTACAACTCTTTGGTAATGAATATGATGCTATGTTTCAGTTCATGGTTGATGTTATTGGTTAGAGTTTGTTGATCACAAATGTTAATGTTGAAACTTGAAGGTTGATGTTGTCAATGATTGATCATTTGATAACAATGTTGTAAGTTATAGCTACAAGATTATTGATGTTATATGTGTACTAACTATTCTATATTTTCATGTTTTTCTAAGACTAATTTGGCAGTATGCACGTTTTTTAATATATATGCATCAAAATATATGTTATATAAAAAACAATCCGAGAACGCTCCGCTCCTTGAAGCTTTATGAAAATTCGTTTCCTTCTTCCCGCTCTCCGCTCCCAACAGCAATTCAAGTGTTCTGTTCAATTTTCATCACTCCTAGTGTTGGTATAAATTAGGGTGGAACACTGCTACATCAGACTGTTGTCGTAAGGTGACTGTACATCACACTGTTGTCGTAAGGTGACTGTAAATGAGAAGTACATGTATAAAGGGAATGTTGAGGCTTTACAACAGATGGGCTGGTTTGGTGAGACCTGTCATAAAGTCTCTACATTCCTTTTACACATGCATGCCTCATTGACAGTTGTGTTCAAGAACAGCCACAAGTAACAGTACACCGCCATAACTAAAAGACACTGGAAATCGTGAAAATTAAACACAGCACTTCAGTCTCCAATAACAGACGCAAGAGGTAGTGAACACCTGCAGGCTGCAAACTCTTTCACTGCAGATAGTGCTTACTTCAAAAGAAATACTATTATTGCGGTTATATTATTGTCCTGCATCCACAGATACCTCGCCAATACCCAATCCCCAAACCCTTCTAGATCTTCAACCTCCCACAAGCAATTTTGAGGGTGCTGAAAACTTGTGCAACGCATGTCTGCCACAATTCAATACAGTTCTTTAATAATACCGTGTGTGTCCTTATAACCTATTGGTATATCCTCTGCTCCTTTAACCTACTGTTATAGGGTTTAAGCTGGTGAGACGAATCCATCAACAGGTTAGCTACTACTGAAATCTACATTTACATCATCCATGCACCATCATTTTACAAAATTACTTTCAACATAGTCAGCTACTGCCATCATCTCGCCATTCACATACCAGTCTACCATATGTTATACCCCATTTATTGGCCATCCACTACGCAAAATTAAGTCTAAAATTTAGTCAAGAAGCCATGAGAACTAGTACCTGAGAGAAATGAATTCGAAAAAGTACTTGAATTATCACTATTTGGCGACATCCCATGAATATGTCAGTCGGAAAAGGGAAGATGAAGTTACCAGGCAAGTCCCAGGGCTCGCATTTGTAAAGGTCGATCTCGGGAATAACCTCAACCTCTGCTGCTTTTAGGCCATGGTTCAGTTTTCCCTTGAGATAGAAAAAGATAAGTTCTTCATCCGTGGGATGGAACCTGAAACCTGGAGGTAATGCAAACGTTCCCATGGCCAAGGGAAGAGGCTTCGATAACTTTCTCTAACAACAGCTTCAACCGTCTATCAAGCCTTCCGGGTGAAGCCAAATTCAAATCCCTCGTGTCCACGAAAACAAACATTTCACCTCGGCCTCGGCTCGACTCTCCATCCTTATGCTTCTCTTCTCTAGAGGGTTCTTAGAATCTCTGCCGCCGCCTATTTCTATGAGCTACCCTGAGCCCGACGGACATCCGGTGGAGCATACTCCACCGTAGAGATTTCGTATTTCTGGAAATTACCACGATGAAACTTATGTCAAATGTTCAAATATCCGACCGACATACTGTGGCGCATACTCCAGCGTAGAGATTTCGTATTTCCGGTAAATACCACGATGAAAATTATGTCAAATATTCCAATGTCGGTTCACATGCGTCGCTTAGCGGGACATCACATGGTTTGTATTTTGGGTCGAAAGCTTCATAGGAATTCGTCGCCCTCTCATTGAAACGAAGTGGAATATGTTGTTGAACCTTTCCACCCACAAAACCTTTTCTCGCATTTCAAACAAGTAATGTTGGTTTTTATTTTTGAATTGGTTTGAAATGTTGATAGTGCACATGGTTTTAAGACCATCGTGCACCGCCTCCTAAACAACCCGAGGTTTTATTGTACATAGTTTAGGAGATAGTTGCAAATGGTTTTAAGACCATGCGCAAGGCCTCCTAAACAACCCATGGTCTTAGGAATGCGTTGCACATGGTTTTAAAACATGTATGGGGGAGATGTTGTAATGTTTTTTCCTAACAAAATAAAAAATATTATATGTAGGCCATAAATAGTATTAAATATCAATAATAAAAATATTATATGTGCACCTTAAATAAAAAATGTGTCTTTTGGTCTCAATCACACTAAAGCTCATAGTTGAGTGCAATACTTAAGAAGAGGTTTGCACCTCCAAAGATTTGATCATTCTCGATGCTTGATAGAGCCTAGGATTTGGATTTACGCTGGTAGCTTGACAATTATCTTTTATTTATACTAGCAATTTATGGTCGTCCATGATACTAAACTATGAAAACAGTTTTCAAGAAAGAAAACAAGCCTGGATTAAAGAGATGTAGATCAAATAAAAACATCATTCAACAATGTTCACTTTCAATAAAGAAGACACTAACTAATTTAATATATACAAATGTATAGTAATTTTTAAAAGTAATCTTAATTTTTAGAGTTTTTGAAACAAAGTTCTTATTTAGTTGTCACCAAGAATAGGTTGATCTCATTCAAAAGTCCATATTCCATATAGATCTCTTTTGTACCTAGAATCCTACCAAAAAAATCCACTGGTGAAAATAGTCAAACATAAATGTAAATTGGTAATTTATAAAAAAAATCTTGCAAGCCATCTTTAAAAAAATCTTGATTTTTTTAAAGTCTTAATTGCAAGCCATATTCCATAGATTCACTAAAAACATTAACTTAACTTGCACAAATATCTTGAGGCATAACACCAAATGGTTCTTAAGCATGAAATTCCATTTTAAGATAGAATTAAAAAAAAAATACAATCATCTAAGAAATTTGTAATCGCTATACTCCAAGGAATCAAGGACTAACAAAAGAACATAGAACCTTCATCAATTACCATAAAAAAGTATCATCGGTCCTAACTATAATGTTATTTTGAACTTAATTGGGGCCAACACCAAACATTCGGAACATAGGTTCATTAACATCGTTAAAAAGTTCAAGAAACCAAAATTTCTTGCTTAAGCAGTAGTAGCTCCCTTTCTAAATAGTTTTCATGTATAACTCAAGCTTTCGATCCTCAAGAATATAACTGGTATATAGCAAACCAACCCATTTTTAGTACGAAGAAAACATATGAAATTCCTTGTCCAAATGATCTAACACTTAATACAAGTGAACAAACATCCCCATCAACACATCCACATTGGCCAAGCAATGAAACAATTACAACCATTACTCGACCACTGGAAAATTTCTTTTTTAGATGTGGGTCAAGTTTGTGGCCTTCTTGTAGCTTCTTATTGTAAGATACATGTCTAATGACTCCCTAACAAATATAAGGCATACAAAGGATAACCAATAGTTTTATACCATATGGAGCATATGAACTATCAAAATCACCTCAAAATGAAAGGATAATGATCACCTCTGTTATATAAATATTATAAACCCTACTAGAACCCCATAAAACCTATTCATACTCTAAATAATTCATATCCACCTTTTATGAAATGGTAAGAGAAAACAATTAACTTGTTTACATTTCCTGCCCAAATGAAGTTCACTGCCAATCCATTCCAACTACAACATTATCTATGGTAGATATGCAACAAGTACTAAACGACGGACAATATAAGTTGTTCTAAAAGTGAGGAAACTCAAGAACAAGGCGTTGGTGGAGAAGAAGTTCGATTATGCTCCCACAATTGCCAAATTCATGATCTAGAATCTACCTAAATATTAAAATAGTTAAATCGAGTAGTTGAGTTGAGGACAACTAAACTAGGTTCATTAAAATCGTGTAATTTTCAGAGTTCTCAATTTATATTGGAGATGTTGATGGAAAATTGGATAGTCCTACAAATAATCACCAAACTAATCTCTCTCTCTCTTTCTTGATGCCTAGATAATGACACAACCAATTAAAAAAAATGCATGCAAGTGAGTTTCAAATGGCTACATAATAAATGTGCCACTGTATTTTAGAAATGAAATTTAAATGAGGGGGAAAAGCTAAGTTTGAAAACACAAGGAACTAGGAGCTATTTATATTAGAAAAATATGATCAAGGTTTATTGTTCTAACTTCTCTTGATTTATAAGGAGTAGATTTTCATCTTGATCATAAATGTTTTGGGTTTTTGTGTGTTTAATGAGTAATAGTTTGAATGGTGATGAGGTAAGTTCTGCACTCTTCAGCCACCTTGATTCAAACCTCCAACCAGACAATTGCTCTTTATGACAAGGGTAGAAGGGTGGGGCCCCCAATGAGTGGGACCCCATCTTAAATGTGTCTCTGGTTATCTCAACCCTTGCTAAGTCACAAGTTATTGGTATATATGATTTGTGGGTTGTTGGAAATACTTTTGAATTATTATGACAAATAATTAGATTTAAACTTAAGTCTAGTCAAAATAATCATATATACCTATTCTTATAACTAAAAACAAAAATAAATTTCCTTGTATTTAAATAAAACAAACACCTAACAAACAAGGAAAATAGCTGCAAAGCAGCTAGTCCCTGCCTTAAACTTATGTTTATAATTGAGATATGATATATGCTTATTGAAAAGAAAATATTTATGATATTAGTTTTGTTGTTTATTTATTATTGTAAATATTTGTAAGAAGAGTTAATAGGTAAACATCAATGAGACTTTCATGAATATAAAATTTATCAATATATTTAACAAGTGAAATTAACAACAAAGCTACTTAATACCCTTCTCCTAAAAAATGTATAAATTCTTAAAGTAATTTATTAAGATAAATTATTTTGTTTTATAAGAAATTGGTTGGAAAATGGTTAAAGGATGTATGGGTTTATTATGTTTGACTATAATCATAGTCAACCATAGTAGTTAGAGAAATGATGGATTAGTAATCGAAGGCATACTAGTGCTAGTGGGTTGGTTGCTCAATGATTAATGGGTTGCTAGTGGGTTTGTTGCTCAATGATTAATGGGTTGCTAGTGGGTTTGTTGCTCAATGATTAATGGGTTTCTGTGTTACTAATTGATGGTTAGAAGGTGTCAATGATAAAGAGGTTGATATATTAGTGGTTAAAGTAATTTTAGGTTAATGATTTAAGAAAAAATGGAACTTTACCCATATTGAACAAGTCAAATTAATTTAAATAGATATTAACTAAATATTTTTCCTATTACATTTAGCTAATATCCTATTACACTAAAAAAAAGAAAAAGTTTTCAATTAGAAAGCCACCAAATATAATATCTTTAATTTACACAATCAATGAAAACTTGATTTTTATCATTTTTTAAATTCTCTTAACAATTATAAAAATAATTACTATAAAAGATTATTGAATAAAATACATTCATCTATAAGAAATCAAAGTAATTTTAAATTAAAATAATAAAATTATTTTTAATTTATTGCTAACTTAAAGAAATTTAACATTATTAAAATAAGAAATAATAAAACTAAAAGTTAAAGATGTTATGTTATTCTTAATTTAATCTAGGGAATTATTGTTTATTGAAAACCGAAAATTACATTTTATCTTAAATACCTTTTTAACCTTTTTTTAACAAAAAAAAGACCACGTTAACAAACAAAAAAGTTTATGTATTTAGCAACATTGATACAGTAAACAACCTATTAGAACCTTCCTTCAAATTAAAAAAAATCCTATGTATGCACAATAAGTAAACTAATACTTATTTCATGATTAAATAGTTATACAAAACATATTAGTTTACATACACTCTTAAATAATCAAATTTTTAAAAGTAACTTACATTGAAAAACATAATAAGAAAAAACAAGAGCCATACAAGATGGAAGTTATAGAAATATGATACTTTTGCCACAAAATTGTAATATAAAATTTTTTATTTTGCCACAAAACTATTTAGCCATCTAATCAATTTCTCAATGTTTTTTAGAAACAAAAATAGTTGGAGAAGATGCAAAAGTCGTGCTAAGAATCCTTCATGATCAGTGAGCCAATTTCTTACATCTCAAATATGGATATATAGACATGGACATAGAAAACGGTTTAACATAGGTATAAACACACAAATGACTTCAGTGAAATAGGTAGAACAAACAACCTTTACCATAACCTCTCAACCAA
>LPNX010511987.1:0-152321 GCA_001517045.1 Pseudotsuga menziesii | reverse complement strand
GCTGACTCTCAGAATTAGTATTAAAAATGCTAATCGTCACAAATAAAACAAAGAAAGGTCCACCTGCTCTTAACATGCCTCTTATCTACAGACACAAGACTGTAAGAGAATCATATCCAGAATAGGAAACCTTACGAGGTGAAAATGTAAGAATCAAGGTAGTTATGCACGACGGAAACAACGAGCGCCAATACCTGCAATGTTGAATGGCAATGTATTAGAGAAAACACAGATAATTAATTGATTATATGTCACTATCAGAAGAACTTAAAAAATCAAGACCAGATTATTGAAGACAACTTGGGATGAAAGCATACATTGAAACCCTATTTGGATAATGGATTTCACCTTAGACATAATATATGAATTGGGCAGGAAACCCTCAAAACGACACAATGGGGAAGCCAATAGAACTCTTTACTGGTCAGAGCATATCATAGCATAGCACTTAACAGGGCATTTGATAGAAGTTGTTCAAGCAAAGAAAGAGTCCGAACAGGGGGGCTTACCAGAACGGAAATCAACCTCCTAATTAGTTATATGCAACACAAGCAATTGGAAATTTGTGCCTGAAACCAATCCTTGCAATGTCAAGGAAATGCATAATTAGAATAATCCTTGCACAGAGTAGAAGCAAAGAATAGGCCAGGTAATGAAAAAATTCCCACACGACAAATGACCAAAGTTGCACAACCCATATTAGAATCCACACCAGAAGAAGGCTGAGTAATCCGTTGTAGAATAGGGGAACAATTGAAAAACACATTTATGGAGTATGAATACTCCAGAAAGCAAGACTCCCAACTAAAAACGAAGAAAAAAATCTATAGAATAGCAAGATTAAATGCCACTGTAATAGCAGGATTAAATACCACTGTAATAACAGGATTAAATGCAACAGTCGTAGATCTCTTTATCAGATCTCACACGGCAGAAGCACCCCATCGTCCACACGACTCTCTCTCAGTTAATGCAGAAGTAAATGAAGCTATGAGAATGGTTGTCAATCGATAAAAAAAAAAACCAATAAAAAATTTCAATAAGTGATAGTTTTGGGGCTTTTGAATCCATCTTCTTAACATGGATAGAATGATTAAAACATTTAAATAGTGGCATGTTTCAAACAATGGCCAACATACATGAATCCTGAATTCCCAGTGAAGTCGTCCCTCACCGGTATCGCCGCGATCCTTCGTGTGTGGCTAATGAGATTGAGTCTGACAACCCTCGTGTCACATATCTCTGCCGTGAGTCGTGCCATGCAACCGCTTGAAAATAATAAATGTTCGTACTTGCACACTACATCAACATTTAAATGCATGATCAATGCCATGTTAACTTGTCACATATATATTAAATGAATGAGGGTACATGGCAAGTTCTAATTTTTTGTTTAATTTTATATTTTTAATTTATTTTTATAATTCAGTTAATAATTTGCACAGTAGGGAAAATTTGTCAAATCTTTGCACTGCACCAATCAAAAAACAGTTAAAATAATTTTGAAAAATTATAAAATTATTTTTGATATTCAGCAAATTCATTTTAATAATACAAATTTGAAAAACTTTAATAAACATTAGTTAAATTCTTTTAACAAAATATTGGTCAACGGAGTTCGGATGACCAAGCGATCGCTATAATCCCTGTGGAGCAGGGACTAATAAAACACATATTTCAAAAGATGATTTCAATTTAAATGATATTTGTAATAATACAAAATATCCCACATTATCATAACGTTATAATAGTCATGTACTTTTAAATTACATATCATATTAATTTCATATATAAAATCAATATAGTTTTAAATAAAACACATATCTCAAAAGATGATTTCAATTTAAACAAGTTGAATAAGCAACGAAGTCGCTTAGTACCTGCCGCTTAAGAAAAGTTTGTGCACAGTCGTTGTACCTTGCAAATGAAACATGGGCTGAGTTCGCAATATCGAATGGAATATCAAATGGAGAGTGGTTGTGCACCGATTGGGTGACTCGTCATATGGAGATTGAAAAGGCCGCGCAATGTACGACCAGACTTGACGTGTACCATATGTTTGTGCACAGTTGTTGTACCTTGCAAACGAAACATGGGCTGAGTTCGCAATATCGAATGGAATATCAAATGGAGAATGGTTGTGCACCGATCGGGCGACTCGCCATGTGAAGATTGGAGAGGCTGCATAGTATAGCTCGACAAAAGTATTATTGTAACGTTGCACAATACACTTGACAGCACCATTAAGCATTCACTTATAATTTACAATCATTTAATTTGTTACATTGGTTAGATGACCATAGGTTAAAATAAATTTTGATTTGTGAATTGAATTGCAGTTTAGTTTAAAATCTAGAATATATTGTGTAAAAATACATTTAATTAACATTTTGGATATTGAGAACCATAATGCGAAGGACTGTCGGAAGGAGCGGGTTTGAAATCTAGAGACCAACGTCTCAACACATTTTAGCAAAGGACCGTGGGAAGAAGTAGGTTCGAATACAAAGACGACTTTGCAACACATTTTAGAATAGTTCCATAAGGTCTTGGAATCTTTAAAGGCCAACGAGAAGTCAAAACCATAGTCGTTCACTCCACGGATTCTGAAACGGACGAGGTATGGTAATTCCTTGAGTCTTTTCTGATGTACACTGGGGGTTGTGTGATTTTTTATTTTAAAATTAGGGTTGAATTTGTTATTTCTTGAGCTTTGTTCACAAGTAAAACTCCCTAATCAGTTTCACTCCCAATGTGATGATTCCAGGCTGTGTTAAAGAAGTAGGTTTGGCATTACTGTACAGAGGCCTCCAACCTAGAGATATGGAGGAGATAGGCTCCTTAGAGGGTAGCGAGACTCCACTTGCAATAAGTTCCAAAACTCTTCTTGGTTTTAGAGCTTATGCGTTGGCGCATCTCAGAACCGTTTTACTTTACTTTATAAAGTCCAATTATAGGTGTAAGTTAACCTCGTAGCAAATAGATCTTTCTTTTACCACAAATATGATAAAAATCTAATACAAATTTCAAGTATGAGAAAAGTTTTACCATGATCCAAGATCAATACAAAGTGGAACAATACTTTTTAGGATTTTGTACAAATCTAAAGCAATCCAAATTATCAAAATTTTACATCAATAACAAATCAAACTTTATAATTTTCCATATTCAAACAAAAAAACAGTCAATAGAGCTACATTGTAAGGCACTCCTATTTTTTTCCATATTCAAACAAAAAAACAGTCAATAAAGCTACATTGTGAGACAGTCCTATTTTATTCTAAATGTTGTATTAGAAATAAAGTTCAAAAGAGAAATTGATTACATAGTGATTAGATTTTCAACCTTGTACGAAGACCCTAAACAAAGATATAAATGCAAATATCCAAAATTGCCATTCTAAATGTACGTACTTCATCCACATGTTGCCCCATTATTTTATTCTAAACGTACGTACTACCAGCTGGGATTATGATGGAAGCAGATTTGGGCTTACAAATTTGGATGTTAGTTATGGAACATTGGATCCAGTATATTTATATTGGGGGGTGGTGGTTGGAGATTTAGAAATTTAAGCTATTAGGTTATTGTGGATGGACCGACCCTCCCTTTTTTCCTAGTAACCCTCAATTACCCCTTCCCAATGTGTCGGTTCTATTCTCAAGGACATAGATCAGCTTGATGGGTCCATTCACGAGCGTAGGAGTGTGTCTCTCTCTCATTGTAAGAGTCAAACCAACACATTTGCAGTATTGAAAAAAAGATATACAAATGTCCCTTGAGACCACGGGAAGCACTGATTATTTCCTTAAAACACACTATCAAATTACTATTTCCCTAAGTTACTACACATATTTGCTTTAATATGGATAAGGTTAGTATCATATATCATAAATGAAGAATGTACTGGAAATTTCGCTTTTGAAAATTGACTTTGAGTTATTATTATTTGGATTTATGTAACAATAGCTTATTATCTTTACCTTGGTCCTAGAAAATTTTGTTGATGTAGTTAGCTTTGAGATTTTATTGTTGAGGGACAATGGTATAATGTTGAACGAGTTTTTAATTTATCTTTGTTCAATACTAGATATATTTCTTGTGGCTTGGTTAGAAGGGTAAATGCACTATGGGATGGGATAGTGGTTGTCAACAATGGTGATTAATCATGAGACATGGTAAACCTTAATTTGAATCATAAGTTACTGAGTAGTCGTTGACCCGTGAATTAATAGTTTATATGAAATCAAATTTAAACGTGAATCTCGTCCATATAATTCCAAGTAGTTACCAATTTTTATTAATGTAATCATAATTTTTTTTCATATTTTTAATATTAATATCACTAAATAATATAGTATGGATATGCAAAGATGGATATTTTTATAATGCATTGATTAAACTAAAAAAAATTGTTTATTAAGAAGTTAGTTTTGAAATTCACGATGACCACAACTCAGAAATATCATGCTGCGAACAGATATCGAACCATCAGCTGTTTTGGAACCGCAAATATAGTTTTATATTTAATTCAATTAGTATAAGACAACACTTGGCTACCATGCACAGGACTATAGACTAAACCACCAACGCATTCCAGATACTAGACTACGAACACAAGTGCCCTTCATGTGGCTCGGAAATGGGTGGTTTTTAACTTTAAATCTAAGCCTGGAAACGACGGTAGGCTTGATTTCCAAGACCATAAAAGTGCATTTAAATATTGATAAAGCGGTTTTAAGTCAGAGGGTTTTTACCCAATTGACCATTTATAAAAAGCTGTCTCCTCGTCTTCTTTAGCCGTCGGATATTGCACTGCCAAGATCAGCCTTAGAGGCGGCGAAGGTAAAACGAATAAAGATAGTAGCCAGGTTTTAAGAAACGAGACCCTTTTTTTAGGGATTTAGCATGTGTTTAATGTAATGATTATTTATTTATTTGTTAATTTGTTTTCGTTTATTTTAAATTTCACCCATTGTAAAAGAAAACCTAGGGCAACTGTTATGACCTTGAATTTCGTGTTATGTTCTACTTGACACTAGATACTTGAAGTTTAAATCGCCAAAATGTGAAAAAGAAAATTAAATTCTAATCCATATGGTTCTCACGTTGGTCGCTTTACCAATTTACCACGACACCCTTCCATGCAAGCCACGAGGAGGAGGAGGAGCCCATGATGAGCTGCGATGCCACCACCAGTCAACCTGTGTGTACAGCTTGCAGGCATGTCCGCGATGTGTCCCTTCCTATGAATTGTGAAAGTGGTGTTAGCATTAGCTGCCAATTGAAGCTACTTCTTGGCCCACAATCTCTTACCACCTCTTATTCCTATGCTGTCTACAGCTCTTGAAAATTATTGTACGATTGCTGCAGGTATAATAACTTGATTTAAAAATAAAAATAAAAACACTTGCTTGAAGCTTAATTCTCGTGGTCGTTCTTGCAAATTATGCCAAGTTTCTGAAATTACGGGGGGGGGGGGCGAAACTTAATTTTGAACACTTTCAAGCGTCCAGATTGTTCTTGATGCCTCCAATCAAGAACATCATCCAGGACATGAAGGGCGGTATCGGGAGCATTTCCAAGAGGACCTTCGATGTGAAGCTCACCTACAATCACAGATCGCGGTCGCACTCGCATGGAGCCGCGGCCGCTTCTGGCGATGAGAATCACTGCAAAACAGCAACCGAGACTTTGCAGGAGAGTTGCTTGGCGAATTTGCCCCATGAGTTGCTCAGAGATATTATCGAGAGAATTGAGAGCAGCCAGATCACCTGGCCTACGTGAACGAATGTTGTGGCTTGTGCTGGCATGTGCAGAACGTGGAGGGAAATTATCAAGGAGACTGTGAAAACGCCGCAGCTGTCTGCATTGCTCACATTTCCCGTGTCCTTGAAGCAGGTGAGATATTTTCATTTTCTTGATTTTTTTTCTCCTGCTCTTCTCTATGTTGTGCAAATAAAATTTCATTCCTAGGCTGTGTTCACATAATAAAACACTTTCTTATTGATGTTGAATTTTTCGTTTTTTTTTCGACAATGGGCTTGAAAGCTGCCTTTGTTTTTGCTGTAATTTATTGTAAATCTGGTGATATCTGAAAGCAGTGGTTTTTGTACTTTGACATTAACTTTTTCGTCACTGGTTGGAGAATGACGAATGCCAGACCATAAGTTCTCCGACATTCGCTGGAAAACTGTACTTGTAGTAAAATAGTGACGAGGAGGAGGTGGATTAATTGACCCGCTGATGTCATCATTGCCATGTGTCAAGTGAAAACCAAATACCAAACTCCAAGAATGACATCATTTCTGATGGCCAATCAGAAGTTTACAAAATAGCAAATAGAAATATTTTTATTAAAATTTAAAATATTTTTTTGCAAACTCTAAAGTTTAACCTTAGAAAACAGATTTTAATTTTTTCCTGGCGGCAACTAATAGAAGGTCAAAGTTCGGTTGACTAGCAACCGATTACTATATACCTACTGCCGCAGATATAATAATATCAATTTAAATTATATTTGTAATAATACCCAATATCCCACATTATCATAACGTTATAATAGTGAGTCATGTAATTTAAAATTACATATCATATTAATTTCATATATAAAATCAAAACAGTTTTAAAAGTAATTAAAGATTAAAAATATAAAAATGTGTTTTATATTTTATGAAGTTTTAATATTATATATTTTAAAATGAATGAGTGTAAATATTTGACGATTTTGTTCATCTTGTGAATTTTATTTATTTTTTAATCTAGATTTTATTTGTTGCGGTTCAAATCATCTTTATGTATTGTGAGTTTTATTTATTTTTAATTTAGATTTTGTGTTGTTCAAATCTTGTGAATGTATAAATGAATTAGCGTTTTTCAATATTCTTAAGGCATCTAATTTAAGTAAATTTAAATATTGTTATTTGAATTTCAATTTTTTTTAACGTATTCCTGTCAAAAATATTGTTGAAAACAAGCAAAAACATCGAAAGACTATGTATTTTAAAGTTTAAAAGTAATTCTAATTTTATGTACATATTAAAAATATTAATTATTTCTTATTTTATGTGAATATAAAAAATATAAATAATTTCTTATTTTATGTAAATAAAATCTTATTTTATTTTTATATTTTGCGAAGTTTAAATATTATATTAATTTTATATATTTAAATTTTTTTTATGATGGAGTTTCTTATCCGTCTTTTCCACAAATATTTGTTTTTAATAAATCAATACTTTGTTTGTGAAATTAATAAGTTTAAGGGATTAAGTTTTAAAGCGTAGTTGTATAGTATATATATAAGTTGGAATGCAGCTAATTCTAATAAAGAATAACAAGGTCAGGCTTTTTTCTTCCTGAAAAAAAAAAGAAAGTTGGAATGCCAAAAAATATTGTCGCAATTATTGAATGATACATTGGACCACACACATGGCAAGGTTGGGGTGCAAAGTCATAACCTACAACGTGCTACACGTTAAATCGTTGAATGTAATGGCATGCGACAGTGGGTCGAAACATAAAGCCATAGCGTGCGGTATGTTAAAGGTTAAGTCGTTGAGGGTCGGAGCACAAATCCATAGTGCGCAATGTGTTAAAGATTAAGTCGTCGATGATTGCCACAACTCAACCATGTCGTCGCCACACCTAGCCTCTACGGAGATTAATTTCGTGGGACTTCCATGACTCCTCGCTAAATGCAAACAAATAGATTTTTGACTTATTCTGCTGGTCAAAAAACACTGTTGTCCACATCATGGAAGTTCAAATGGAAGTTAGATGTTATCTTAATCCTGTGATTCTCCATTGTTTCTTTACCGTCTGACCATTCATAGGAGAAATAAATGACAAACATGATTGTGTTTGCTGCTATAATAAGATAAACAAGCATGTTATTTCCAACTTGCTTTATGCATGCATCCATGTGACCCATGATAGTTTATATGGGAAAGTCAAAATGATTTATGGCAATAAAATTCTTTTGCACCAAACATGGCAATCGATTTCTTCAACTTATGTGCAAGTTCCAGCTGATGAAGATTGTACACCTAAACATATGCATTGAAATAGTAGAAGTTGGTAACAACTTCATCACTAGATCTAAGAACGTTTTCTAACATATGTTATTTCACCGAGAGAAGCGAGGTGCTCTCCAACCTAGTATGGGGGAGATCTTGTCACGTTAGTCACATTATGTTAGCCGACATAAATAAAAAATGAAAAATATAAATTACACATCGACTTAAAAAAAATTAAACTAGCATAGACCCATTTTAAACCCATATATATCAAAGTACCAAGAGGGATCCAAATGGTAAAAAAATGTACAACTCAAGAAATTGGATCCCTCTCGGTGCTTGATAGATCTGGGTTTAAAATGGGTCTATGCTAGTGAATATGACAGAATAAAGTGGTTCAATGATAATCCAATAAAACCAAAACAAAATTTGGATAATAACAAATAAAGTGGATCATGGGTGCTTCCATCCCATAAAATTATGCAGCCTTTAGGTAGATTTTGACCGATGAGAACAAAGAATGGAGGGAAAGATGATATTAAATTTTAAAAGCCTTCATGATCAAGTTGCAAATTAGAAATGCTTTGGTTTAGATGAAAAATTGAAACTCGCAAGGAATCCTTCTCATTGGTAACTTTTATGCACGTCCAAGGCAACATAATGTCTTCACTTCCTGGGATGCTTCTGTTTAGTCACGACAAGATCGAAATGAAAGATCCCAAAGTGATCACAAGACTCACAGAACTTGATTGGTTGTATTGAACGTGTGTGTACAAATCTTGATTAAATGCATTGAACTATGTCTACATAGAGCTTGATCGATTATATTGTACTCTCTTAGGCCCCAATTGTTGTGGCCACTTCGAGTGGCAATAAGTCAAAGTTTTTCCATTCTAGTGGATTGAGCTACCCACTTAGAGGGCCCACCAAAGGTATTAGGAGTGTAAGCTGCAACTTTTTAAGTGGGAGTGAGACCAACGTCTTCAAACATGTTGTTCACGTGATTGGAAAGTCAAAAAACTGGTGGCAAAGCCCTGACCTAGTACACTCTACAGTACATAAACAACCACTCCATGTTCAAATCACAAATAACGATGTATGCATTAAAGAGACACCTAACAGTCAATCATAAGTTACATATTTTTCATTGATGTAAAGAACACTACATCTTATCACAATAATCTTTGATTGAAAAAAATCATTCTAAAATTAATGAATCAAATCATTCTATCAATATTTTATATTTTATTTTATGTTGATGTTGATTATTACATCAATCAATCCTACAAACTGTACGACAAACTCTCTCTCTTTTTCCATAGAAAAAAATCATAATTTTATATACAAACATACAAAATTACATTCATCAAATGACGCAATATTACTAATTACCCAATATCATGACAAATTATATTGCAATGGATACTTGAATAAAATCTTTTACACAAATAAGAATCCATCTTTATAGGCCATGCATATTACTAATAAAGAGAATGAGCATGTAGATTAAATTATCAAAAAGTTTTAATCCAATTTAATTCTATGCTCCGAAATATGGACTCCTCTTAACAATTACAAAACTGAAACTTAAAAACATGACACATTTTAAATTTAGTTAAAAAAATATATTATTTATTATATAATTATTATAATAATAAATATTTTGTTGGATTTCAATTTCTTACAATTTAATTTATTAGGTTTTTGGACATGACATATTTATATGGGTTGAAAATGCATCCAGCTACTCTCAATATAATAATTAAAACATTATTTAAATATTTCTCAGTTTTAACTTACTCTCTAAATAATAAATAATGTATATAATGGTTAAAACATTATTTAAAGATTCCTCAGTTTTTATCTTTTTCATTGTTTTGTTGTTCGCTAGTTGTGTTCTAAATAATAAATAATGTATATAATAATTAAAACATTATTTAAAGATTCCTCAGTTTTTAACTTTTTCATTGTTTTGTTGTTTGTTAGTTGTGTGTTTTTTTAAAGAAATAGTTACTTTTTGTAAGGAATACAAACTAATAAAATAATGATGTTAAAAAACTTTCCAGTTTTAGAAAAGAACTGATAATATAGTTTGTTATATGTTATAGTTTTAAGATTTTATTGTTATTGTTGGTTAATTGGTTCATATAAAGCTTTACATGTTGTAAATAAAATAAACAATCTTTAAAAATTTAAGTAAAATTAATCATATTAACTATCATACTTAAAGTGGTGTTTTTCTTCTTCTTATCATTTAAGACAAAATGGAGAGATTTATGATCTTCGCTGGTTCATAATGATGCTCAATAATATCTTACTCCATGGTTGTTACTTGTCCGTATTTAATTAAAACTAACAGGGAAACAAAGTTCCTTAACTCATTGAAATTAGGCTTTTCTCCTATTGCAAACGCCATACCTTTTCCTGCAAATCCTTGATCTAATCTTCTTGGTCTTTCGACTTATCCCTGTTGATTTCTTCCCATACTTCCAAAAACATTATTTTATTTTTTCAACAAAGACTTCAACCCAATCTTTTTCCTCTTAGTAGTTTTTAGGCCCCTAACATAGTGTGTTCCCACTATTTTCAACCATGCTTCCTACCTTCTAATTGCTAACGTTGCATTCTTTAGTTATCGTCATAGTGGAATTCATAATGTCTAATTAGTCATAGAGGGTGTAATGTTTACAAAACATGTAGCAATTTGGTTTTTCATTATAGTTATCCATATTGCAATCTCTCAAATGTCTACCTTCTAATTGTTCAACGTGGAGACCAATAATGAGCAAAAGCGGAAGCAAACAAAAACCATGAAATGATTCCTAACTAACAAAATGATTTTTTAACCCTTTACTTAGACAATTTAATTTTATTATTAGAGAATGCTTAGAGGTACTTCCAATGGTGAGCTTTGAAAACCATCCAAAAGCACCACCAGAGCTCAACAGTTTACGTATAATTCTCGAGGAATTTCTTAAGACAAGAGAACAAAAATGTCTAAACCTAACAAAATAAAAATGATGACAAATTATACCTCGGTTAGAAAACCTCTCGAAGAGTGATTATGGGTATTTTCGCTCCTAAATGTGGACAAAAAAATAAAATACCCACTTAAATCTCCTCAAATACTATGGACAAATTCACAAACCATAACCTTCCACCCAACAAATTAGCACACTAGCAAAGTGAAAAGTGACTATTCCATGGATCTCTTAGTCCATCATGTTGCTGAAATTTACAAATTTGCATTGTAAACCAAGTAAAAATTTATGGTTTTGAAACAATGACACAATAATTTGTCCTCCAAGTTGGATTCAAATGCATGCAATTATGGCATTGCCACTTGTCTTGTAGAATTAATGGAGTCATTTAATACTTTTGGGTGGGTTTAAAACTTGGGTGGTGGATTTTTTTAATTCCTTGTCGCCCCACTTTTCCCTAACTTTTCCAAAATGAATATTGCACACCTTCTTAGGCATTGCATCTACCTTTTGTCCTATGAGAATGTGGAAAAAAACTGGTTTTTTCCAAAACTTATATAAGCTTTTGTATTTGAGAAAGAAGCATGTTCAAATGTTGTCCTTGGGTAAGGTTCTAGAGACCGTGAAACATGACCATCATTTAATCACCAACCATAGTCATCTTTTTTATCCCTTGAATCTTAATTATCAATACTCATTTCCATGATGATAAGGCTTCAACTTGGTTACTTGAGGTCTATCCAATACCCTATAAGAAAACCATGTTTCATGAGGTAAATATAGACTAACATATATATTTACAAAGATACTAGATATACCCATAGACCTAACTCATGGGAAATTCAAATTTTATTTATCTAGCTAGCTTGGTCTTAACACTAAATGATTAGTTTACCCTCCACCTTATTATCATCCTCACTTCTGTCATGTTCCTTATAGCTATGTCACTTTACCTTGAGATTGTCACTTTTAAAAATACTTCGACCCTCTTCAAGAGTTTTACTAGAAACAACGTTTCAGGATAGCAGTATACGTTTTTATTAAACTTACTTGAGTGCTAAAACTTGCTCCTAGCTTGTTGGCATTGACAAGTTGACCATAAATTTTACACATGACTTCTTGAGTTTGTTCCAACTACCAATATTGCCAACTTTGTAACCCACTTCTCTTTCCTTTCCTACATGCATGTATGCCCCAACCCTAGCCTCACACCACAAAAACACATGCAAAATATTGATTTACATGTTCATTGGTGGAATAGTAGACTAAAGAGGTTGGGAATTAGTATAAGTGGATCTACGTCAAACATTTTTTCTCCTCTCCATGACCTTCCCAAATCAAGATGAATGTACCCATCTTTCCCTCAAATTATGGCCTTGAAATGTATCGAAAAAGTAGATATTGTGGCTTCTATTCAAAACATTGAGAAGTATAAATATAACCTACCCAACCATGATTTCTCTATTAGCAATGAACAAAATCACACTGAGTAGTGAATGAAATGACTACCCTAACAATATTGTTTGGAAACCTTTCCTCTTGGGTGGTTCAACCAAATAATATGACTGAGGGATAAGCCAATCTAGGAAAATAAGCAGATTTGAGAGTAATGTATTTGAGGTGGATGATGAGAAAGAGGTTTCCCTTGGAATCCTTTGAATTTAATATCCACTCCAGAGCTGGGTTATTGTTTTTACAATAACTATTAAATAGAATTGCAATGACTATTCTCCAGATCATTCAACCATTGCAATCTTAGAATATTCACACATTGCAGCTTCTAGAAAGTTGTGTGCACGCATTAGAAAAACACCTCCCTCACATAACCACTCTAATTCACTTTGATTGTCCCTTTCACCCACTTCAAGGGTATGCTAATATGATGCAGGAACATCCAACTCAAAGTTCATTGACTAATAAATCAACTTAGCATCCAGCTCAAAGTTCATTGACTAATGAGTCAACTTGCCTTATCTTTAAGTTGTTGGGTAAAATATGCACTATCTAATTCAACACTTAATTGTCAACCCGGGAAGGTAGCTTGTGAGATGAAAACACTATATGTGCAGGATTAAAGCCTAATCTAGCCTAGTCTAACTTATCCCAATGCCAACAACTTACATAAAGAAAAATAAATCTAAACTATAGAATGAAAATTCAACTAAGCTAAGCTAGGGGAAAATACATGAAATAAAATCAAACGAAGCTATCTAATGCAAATCAAACAATGACTAACTCAACCAAATTCTCCTATACTCCAAATCCATTCCCCACAACATTATAAAGTTCACAAAATACAATATAAAAAATATAAGACATATATATACAAAATGAGAAACACATTTCTTAACCATAAAAGAACACATAAAACAAAATATGTTTTAAACACATAACAATTAAATTCACACAAAATTACATGTCACCATTTACTTTTTCAAAGGGAGGGATTTAAGACACGACTTCTTATAAAACTTAAGTTATAGAAAACAACATTTACACATATGGTTACATTATTAACAAAGGGATCCCAACATAAAAACTTAACAATACATAAAGCAAGATTTTATGCATATGAAGACATCATCGAAATGCTTATCAGCTGTATATGGCTTGTTACAATTTCTTTTAATAATAAGAATTATAGATGCAGCTTGGAATGAAAAGATTTCAAGGACGTTATCACAACATTTATCATTTTCAAAGACATTTTGCAGGAATACAATGACCCAATAGTCATGCTTATGAACAAATTACAGATTGAAACTTAAGATCAGTTTGCACAACAATCAGATTGAAGACTGAATACAATGGTTGCAAATACAACAAAAAATTATAAATGAAATCACAATTTTAATGATGTTTGGAATGGATTCTAGACATGTCTGCAAACTGAATTTTATAAACCTAAATCAAATTGCAATCACCAGTAAGCCAAAACAGGGAACAAAAACTGAATAAAGTGCATGAAATATTAAAAATACATTTGAATCTCAAACTAGCTACAAGACATGTTAAAATACTGGAAAATCAGCCTAGACTGTAACTAACTCTCTCAGTATAAAACTCAATATTAACAATTCTGGAAATGACTGCAAATTCTGGAAAATTCTGTCTAAGTTCGAATTAAAGACTGGAAGACAGACTAGAAGGAATCCTGAACGAGTAATGCGTATGGCTGGCTGAAATGATAGTCCAAATGATAGAAACATTACAATTATGAAAATAAACAAGCTAAATACATTTAACGCCAACTGGTTTATGCATATTAATCTGTGGTGCAAGCAAAGCAGTGAATAGATTGTTTTAAAGTTAAAATAACAAGAAGCAACTTATACTAATCATTATCTAAGGAAATAAATTATTTCTATTACATAATAAAACAAGGCTGAAAAAGTAAATGAAACTAATCTATAGCTACAGACAAACAATCAAAACTAACTCTAATTACAGACTGAACTTTAAAAAAAATTAACTAGTTAACTTTATCTAGTTACAAATGAAAAGAATGAAAGCAAACTAAGAGAAATTATGCATGACCAGTCGTTCTAGTTTCTGAAAATGTAAATTATATTAGCAACAGGAAATAAATGGCAGGAAATAAAACAACATCTACAGGAAACCAAGTTAAATGCATATACTGGAAAATAAAATATTTAATTGCAGAAACGAAATACAAAAGATACACGAAAGAACCTCTGGTTGTTGAGGGGCCCTTCCAACAATCAGAGATGTGAAGCTAACTCAACTCAATCACCAGCAGAACATTAATAGCTAAAACCAAAAAACTTCCATTAACTGAAAAAGATTACAAAGCGTTTCTCTCACTCAGCAGTTCTATGCATAAAAATCATTGCTGTGTTTCTCCATTAGAGGCGTATTTATATAAGTTTTTCAATCGAGAGGAGCAGGTCAACCCTTTTAGTGGTCGACCTCTCTAAAAATAGACAGTCTTAACTGCTAAACAAACGATTACATAATTGTTTACGATGTAGTTCTCCTCATTTCGTGGCGTCGGTTCTCCTCGCGCGCGTAGCTATGGCGTTGATCTTCGTTGATGTGGGCAAAGAGTGTGGTGTCAAGCTGAGAGGATAGGATCCCAAGTCTTCTAGAACAAGGACTCTCTCACCAGGAGGACGTGTGGCCAACAAAACCATGCAACCATTATGTGCTTTTCATTCTCTGGAATATTCCAACTAACAGAGCTGCGGCTTTATTAGAGGGATGTATGACGAACTTGATGCAACTGTGTGTGTTTAGCATGAATTCTATTCGTTGGGTGCCAGGTTTAAATAATGGTTAGGTTCCATTTTCTTGGAGCTAGGTTCCATCTACTTTCCCGTCGTGATGGGTGCGCTCCTCTTCATGGCGTGCGAATTCTTCTTTACTGTGCGTAAATTAATTCTCCATATTCGCTTGTCTGTAAAAAACATAAAGCCCATTACTTATCAAAACATGAAATGGTAATATATATGTATATTAAAACTAAAATCTTAAAGCAAAATATGGGAATGATAAAAATAAATTGAGGTTGGCCACCTGACATATGGTTTTAATTATTACCATCCATGTCATAATGCACTTTATGGTTTGGTTAATTTAATATGAGTAGATTTGATATATTTGTTTTAATATTTAGTTCCTAGTTTTCTAATATTTTTTATTTTCTTTATTTAATTCCCATTTTTTAATAATTTTTATTTTCTTCCTTATTTAATTTTAAACCAATGCTCAAGGCTTATCATCACTCATGGTTTCTGCATGTGCAGGTATTCACGGGATCGGTGAGGATAAAACAAACCAAGAACCTAATAAGAAACATGCCATTAAACCTAGCGCGAAACTTAGGACAAGAAGAAGAGCTGAATGAAAGGTTAGATGAAGGACCAAAATTTTTATCATTTGCACAATATTGCATTTAATACATTAAAATAACATATTAAGCTTCATTTATGTTTAAGTGTTTTAATTGATGAAATACAATAAAAGATAGCCCTTTTTAAGGATAGTTGTATCAAATCATAGTAAATAGGCGAGAAATTAATGTAAATAAAATCATTATAAAAGACAATTCCGGAGCTTAACACTCCCCTCGACCAAAGATATGACACGTCCTCATGCCATGAATGAATCAGAAGTGGTATTTCATTTATTCAAAAACTCTGTTTGATCATCAATAGTTTATAGGCAATCTTTTAGCAAAACCAAGACAACTTTATTACTGCATGAAAACTAGAACTTAGGAAAAAATGTGAGATGACCAAAACGACTTCATATTATTTAAGATTTTTTAATACATACAATCCCGCCAACTAGTAATAATTCATGCTTATGAAGACCATATAAACTGAGACAATTCTGCCAACTAGTAATAATTCATGCTTATGAAGACCATATAAACTGAGACTCTCTCTCCCCAAGACCGAAGGTATGGCACGTCTTCGTGCCATGAATGAATTAAGACTGGGTTAAAATAGAAAACACGAGGGTATAGATAGTCAGTAAAGCCTATAGGAAACCAGTCATCCCTGCTACTTCTCAAAGGTTTATCGTCGTTCAAGTAATAATGGACAAAGTTTACATTTCAAGTTCATTAGACTCCTAAGTTTATGGGTCCCACTTCTAGGGTAGTGATATCCTAGATATAGTATGAATTAGACAACAGGGTCTTAAGTGCAACTTACAAGCATTCTCAAATGGCAGATGGAGTTAATTTTCTTTAGATCAACCATGCATACCTTCCTCCAGTAGACCCACAACAACCTTTATTATTACAGAGTCATTTTCATAATTTTCCCTCTTTTTTTAGACTCCTTTTTCTCTCTCTTTTTTAACAAGTTGTCCTCCCCCGGAAGATTCCCCTCTTTCAGTCGGGCCTGTTCAGTACCCCGACGGGTCAACCTCTTAAACCCATTTTCTATCAGAGGCTCTTGTCCTAATGTTTCCACTCCCTATAGATATTCTACAAATGATTTTGCCTAAGAAGCTGAATCTGAATCCTATGAGGAAGAAGAAGAAGATTGTAACAAACTTAAATAATAAACAACAAACAATAATAATAATAATAAACATCAACATATATATAAAATAAATAATAATTAATAATGTCTTTACGAAAAGACATGACTCTTAATGAAAGGGTATTCCGCCAAAACTTAAATAACGGGCCCTCAATTGTAATTTGGACTTATCTATCAATTTATTCATATTTTATTATCTACGGATATGTGGGTTATTTTAGAAATTAGTTAATTGAGTATATCCAACTATGGATGTTACAGTGATATCAAAGCTATACGGACCTTGGACAACCTTATTTACACCTTACGTAGATTGGGATTTCCCAAAAAAAAGGACTTTGTCCTTTAAAAATTAAAAAATTTAAAAAAAAAATTAAAAAAAGGGTAAAAGTAACCCCCCCAAAAAAGAGGTAAAAGAAAAGAAAAGTTAAAAAAAAAGATAAAAGTTAAAAGAAGAAGGTAAGAGTGAAACCACGTGTGGTTTCTTAAAGTGGGTTGGGGCTTGAATATAAAAAGTGCATAATAATAACTACAAAGAAGCAAGTGAGATTTGAACCTAGGTGGGGAAGGTAACACTTATTCCTCCCAACCACCCAATCTACTCACATTTTACAAAACTATTGGAAGAAAAAAAAGAGAAGAAGAGGGAAGATTGTCATAAAAAAAAGGAAAGTCAAAAAAGAGAGAAAAAGAAAAGAAAACAAAAGTGAAGTAAAAACACATTCACAAACAATGGCACCTACATATTTGGAAATGAAGTCACAGCTGCAAACAACAATGGATGAGTTAGTGCAATATAAGGCGATCAATAAAAGTATACAAGTTGACGTTGAGACATAGAAGTGGTTGAAAGAGTGGAGAGACAATGAGAATCGTCGCTTATGGAATCAAAATCGACAGCTAGAACGAACCATAAGTGATAACAAGAAAATGTTATCTGATCAGGATAAAGAAATATCATGTTTAAAAATTTATAATCAAAACTTAGAAGACTAGATCAGAAAGTCAAAAAATGACAACAAATCTCCATATGGATGTGATAATGAATTAGAAGAAGAAATAAAGCATCTAAACAAACTCATTATGGAAAAAGATGTTGAATTGGCGCAAGTCCGGATGAAGTTAGAAAATCAAGAAACAGATTTACGTCATCATAAACAGCAAAAAGAAAAACCCCAGCAGCAGTATGACGATAGTAAGAAGTTGAAAAGTAGTTGGAAGACAGAACAATCTACGAAAGACATTGAAGGAAAACTTCTAGACAAACAGGAAGAAAATCGTTGTATCAAAAGGCATAACGAAGATCTTAAGGAACAACTTAAGAAGTATGAAGATGATAGAAAATCACATGTAGAAGTGATTAAGAAGTTTCAAAATGATAACATGTTGTTAGAAAATAAGTTGGAAAAGATACAAAACTAAAACTTAAAACCTTAAGAAACAAAAATACAACTTTATGCTCAGATCAATGCTAACAAAATGACACTCGTAAAAGAAATGACATTGTGAAAATTCCATATCGACACCTCAACCATAAAAACAGATATTCTAAAAAGTGGGAAATATCAAAAGATAGTTGTACCAATGTGATCAAATCTCCTAATGATTGATCAGTATGGAATGCCAACAGTCCACAACAAATCAATTTGGGATGGATTGATTCGTCCACATATCGAAAGTTGTGCTCAACTCTTAGTAGTTCGTATCGACATGTTTCGTCAGCTACGACACCACAAAAAATGATGCAGAAACATTATAAGGCTTTGAGGACAAAGCCTTTCTAAGGAAGTGGCAATGTAAAACACTTTAATAATAAACAACAAACAATAATAATAATAAAAATCAACATATATATAAAATAAATAATAATTAATAATGTCTTTACTAAAAGACATGACTCTTAATGAAAGGGTATTCCGCCAAAATATAAATAACAGGCCCTCAATTGTAATTTGGACTTATCTATCAATTTATTCATATTTTATTATCTACAGATATGTGGGTTATTTCATAAATTACTTAATTGAGAATATCCAGCTATGGATGTTACAGACCACAGACCACAGGATGAAGTAAGACTCGGTTAAAATAGAAAACATGAGGGTATAGATAGTCGGTAAAGCCTATAGGAAACTAGTCATCCCTGCTACTTCTCAAAGGTTTATCGTCATTCAAGTAATTATGGACAAAGTTTACATTTCAAGTTCATTAGACACCTAAGTTTATGGGTCCCACTTCTAGGATAGTGCTATCCTAGGTATAGTATGAATTAGACAACACGGTCTTAAGTGCAACTTACAAACATTCTCAAACGGCAGATGGAGTTAATTTTCTTTAGATCAACCATGCATACCTTCCTCCAGTAGACCCACAACAACCTTTATTATTATAGAGTCGTTTTCATAATTTTCTTTCTTTTTTTAGACTCCTTTTTCTCTCTCTTTTTTAACAAGCTGTCCTCCCCAAGAAGATTCCCCTCTTTCAGTTGGGCCTGTTCAGTACCTCGTCGGGTTTACCTAGTCATACCACAGGCCGGTACCTCCTGCCAGCGAGCATGTTCAGTACCCCGATGGGTCAACCTCTTAAGCCCATTTTCTATTAGAGGCTCTTGCCCCAATGTTTCCACTCCCTATATATATTAGACAAATGATTTTGCATAAGAAGCCGAATCTGAATCCTAAGAGGAAGAAGAAGAAGATGATGAAAACCAATGGCAGACCAAGAATAGAAGTAGCTATGTATTCAGGTAACTTAAATGTTGAAGAACTCATGGATTGGATTAATGCTCCGAGTAAATACTTTGATTTTGAAGAGATAGAAGACAAGAAGAAAGTAAGATATGTAGATACCAGATTGAAGGGACATGCAACTATCTAGTGGGATGAGCTCCAGATCCATCGAGAAAGAAGAGGTGAGAAAAAAATTAACTCTTGAGATAAGATGTTGTATAAGATTAAAAGTCAATTTATGCGTAAGGACTATTATTTAAATCTTCATAGACAATTACAGAACCTTAGACAGAAGGCTATGACAGTAAAATAATATACATAAGATTTTTTTAGATTGAATATTAGATTTGGACACACAGAGGGAGGTCTAGAAAGAGTAGCTAGGTATATCAATGGGTTGAGATATGATATACATGATGAACTCCATCTATTAAATTTGAAAACTATAGAAGATGCATATCAGGTATCTTTGAAGGTAGAAGAGAAATTGCTAAAAAAGCAAAACCATGAAAACAAAGGAAAGAACATGGTAAGAGGCAAAGGTGTTCCAAATAGGGGAGGTAGAACTTTTGAAAATGAAGTTGAAAGTTCTAGCAGCAGCAGTCAATCATTCCAGAGAGGAGAATTCAGAGGAGGTAGAGGAAGAGGTAGAAATAAAGAAGTAAGATGTTATACTTGTGGAGAGATTGGACATCTGTCTTGGGATTGTCCAAGAAATAAATCTACAGGTCAGAGAAATGTGAATGTTACAGAGGCTCAGGAAGAATCAAAAGAACAAACAGAGGCGAATAATCCTCCAGAGGATGGAGAGGCTCTTATGTTGAAGAGAGTCTTGGTGAAGACAGAGAAATAGGTACATGAACCAGATCAAAGGAAAAGTTTGTTTAGAACAAGGTGTAAGTCACAAGGTAAGTGTTGTAAAATGGTTATTAATAGTGGTAGTATTGATAATTTGGTTTCCACGGAGATGGTAGAGAAGTTAGGATTGAAGAGGATGAATCATCCCACTCCTTACAAAGTGTCCTGGTTGCAGAAAGGACATCAGCTCTTGGTGAATGAGAAGTGTAATGTGGAGTTCCAGATTGGTACTTACAAGGATGAAATATTGTGTGACATAATGCCTATGGATGTGTGCCATATACTCTTAGGGAGGCCATGGCAGTATGACATGAAAGTTGTTCATGATGGGAGGAAGAATACTTATTCTCTGGAGAAAGATGGGAAGAGACATGCCTTGTCACCCTTGGAATATGAAGCAGTTCAAGGAAATTCAGGATCAAGCATTCTGCTGATGTTTGGAAAAGAATTGTTACAGGAAGTTTAGAAAGAAAAAGATCTACATTTTGCTCTTATTTGTAAGACAAAGGTAATTTTAACTTCTCGAGATTTAGATGATTTTCCATATGAAGTTAAAACTTTGCTTGATGAATATGTTGAAATTATTGTGGATGAATTACCAAATGAATTACCTCATGTAAGGAGTATTAGTCATCACATTGACGTAATACCTAGTGCAAGTTTACCTAACAAAGCAACATACAGATTAACCCCTCTAGAAAATGAAGAAATCAAACATACAAGTGGTAAGTATAATAAAGTTGTTGATGCTTGGAGCATGATAATTTTGGCAATGCAGGAAGTTAAGGTCAGTACTTTAGGATTTGAAAATTTGATTGCTATGTATAAAGAGGATGTAGATTTCAAGGATATTTATGCTGCCTGTGAAAATCCAGTTACCCATAACAAAAGCCAGTGGTTAGATTACATGATGTAGGAAGGATTGTTGTTCAAAGACAGTAAGTTGTGTATTCCAAGATGTTCAATGAGGGAAAATTTAATTCAAGAAAAGTATAATGGGGGTCTCTTAGGACATTTTGGGTAAGACAAGACTTTTGCTCTGGTGAGTAATTTTTATTTTTGTCCAAAGATGTAGCATGATGTGAAGAAATTTGTTGAAGGATGTAGAGTCCGTCTACATGCAAAAGGGAGAAGCTAGAACACAAGATTGTATCAACCATTACTTATTCCAGCTAGGCCTTGGGATTCAATAAGCATGTATTTTGTTTTAGGTTTACCTAGAACTCAGAGAGGTCATATTCAATTTATGTTATAGTAGATAGATTTTCCAAAATGGCTCATTTCATTGCATGCAAAAAGACTAATGATGCAACAAACATTGCTAATCTATTCTTTTCATAAATTGTAAAGTTGCATGGTTTGCCTTTGAGTATTGTGTCTGGAAGAGATACAAAATTTGTTGCTCATTTTTGGAGAACTCTAAGGTAGAAATTGGGGACTAATCTCAGTTTTAGTTCTGTTTATCACCCTCAGACTGATGGACAGACTGAAGTGGTAAATAGGAGCTTGAGCAATATACTGAGAAGTCTTGTGTATGAACATCCAAAATAGTGGTACTTATCTTTAGCTCAGGCTGAGTTCGCATACAATGATTCACCCAAAAGACGTATAGGTATGAGTCCTTTTCAAATTGTCTATGGGATACATCCAAGAGGTGTATATGAACTTAGAGATTTGGGAAAACAGGAAAAGAGAGTGCAGAGGGTGAAGACTTTGCAGTTAGTATGCATGAGCTACAAGAAAACATCAAGAAGAGATTACAGGAAAGTGTGGAGAAGTATAAACAGAGAGAAAAATTAAAGAGGAGAGAAGTGAATTTTCATATTCGAGATTCAGTGATGGCCTATCTTAAAAAGGAAAGGTTCCCTAAAGGAACTTATAATAAGTTGAAGCTTAAAAAGATTGGACCTCGTAATTTTTTAAGGAAGTTTTTTGCAAATGCTTATGAAATTGAACTTCCTTATGACCTTCAGATTTCACCAATTTTTAATGTTTTAGATTTGTATCCATTTAGAGATGCATGTATCCAACTAGATGGTGTAACTTCAAATAGAGATGATCCAGCTATAGATTGGCAAGGACAAATTCCACAAAAAGAACAACCTCAGATTGAATCCATCCTTGACAAAAGAATCTTAAGGAAGATCGGGAACAAATCCTTCTTTCAATACCTGGTCAAATGGAGAAATCAACATACGGAAGATGTAGCCTGGATGACAGAGCAAGAAATTTCCAAGTACAATGTATTGCCTGAGGACTTAATGAAAAATTATTTTCTTCCCCAGGAGTATGATGCAGGAGCATCCAGCTCGAAGTTCATTGACTGATGGATCAACTTAGCATCCAGCTCAAAGTTCATTTACTAATGAGTCAACTTGCCTTGTAATCAAGTTCTAGATGGATAGGGTTCGATGACAACTAGATAGAATTAGTTTTAAATCTATAATAAGTGGCAATTTTTCCTTTCTTCTCCTTGATCCCTACATAGATTTCTCAAGGATTGATCTTTGTCGATAGGGTTTTCTTTTATTAGGTCCTCAGGTCCAACCTAGTCAGATTTGACAAGTTTTTTGAGTGTTATAAATTAATTTGAGTGAAATAGGTCTAGAGAAAGGAGAAGGATTGGGGTAGAAGGAAAAGGAAAAAGGAGTGAAAGATGAGAGAATAAAGAGTGTGCACATAAGGAGTGAATAAATTGAATTCTCTGTGTTTGTAATTTCGATCAAGTTGAATAAAGAACAGAGGATTACATTCCGTGTGTGTTTTGATGGATTCCTGGTTTTATATAAATATGTATAGATATGAATTCATCCTACGTTCACTCCATGTGTATAAATTCTTTAGTTTCCGAATTGAAGAGAAAGTGATCCTTCTAGTGATCATTTTGGAGAGCTACGAAGAAATATCTCAGAGAAGATCGAATGACGAAGAAATATCGTGATGGAAATCAACAGTTACAATCTGTTTCGCATATGGAGACAGATCAACAAACGAGAACTAATCCACAAGAATCGACGGTGCGAAAGACTTCGAAATTGCGGAAATCGGGAAACATGGAAATTGCGGGAACTCAGTTTTTGTTAAGTCAAGTTCCACAACCCGCATGCAGGATAGATTGTTGCAGCCGCAATTAACTGTGGAAGTTCAATTTAACAAAAATAAAAGTTGTAAAGCCGCATCCCACAATCCACGGTGTTGCGGAAAAGGGGTGTTGCAGGAAACATCTTGCGGATCGACGTTTGTGGAAAATATGAGTTGCAGAAAGGTGGATATTGCAGAAGAACAATCTTGCGGAAGGGAAAGATACCTGAGTTAAAGTTTGTGGAAATAAGATTTCAATCAGGAATTCGGCCTGTAAGTTGGAGTCTTGTATCTAGTTGGTCTTTGAGGCCATCATAATATATATACCTTTATACTTATAAGTATGTAGAAAGCCTTTGTCTCTTCAATATTTCCTAGCGATTTACCAAGGATAATAGATGAACATAAAATATATAAATAAAAAAACTAACTAAATTGGCTTGATGGCTTCTTTGTACTCTCCATTTATGTATTTTGATGAATTTTTGTTTGGTTTTACCTCAACAACTTCTCCATGCTCCCCACTTTATGGCTTATGGTGAGGTTAAATGTCTAAAATGTGATAAAATGCAATGACAACCTAGTTAATTATTTCACATGCTAACTAACAAATCAACTTGGTTTCGATAAATTTTAAAAGCACTCTTAGCATATTTTTCTTGGAATTTGGTGAAATCTCATATACAAGCACTCAACCACATAATAAGAAACATCTAAGGCCTTAAAAGCTCCACCCAAATTCCCCTTTGAAATTCAACATTTGTACTTAAGCCTTAAAGCTTCGTCTCTCAAGTCCCCTTTGAAATTGAACATTTCTCCCTCTTATTGTGATGTAGTTTCTTTTGGCTTAAACTTGTATTAAATATTTATTAATGTAGTTTATTAATGCAAGCATTAAAGGCTTTGGAGTTGTCCTTTAAAATCAATGCAAAATAGGCTTGTGAGTTCATCGTTGTAGAACATGTTAATATTCTTGGGTTTTGGTGGCACAAATAGCTCTGGTCTTGGCTTCAACCCTGAGAATTAAGTGATTTATGTAGTTGTTCTTTCAAAACAAGATTCTTACCTGGGATAAATTGGTTTCGAGGACCTTATTAGGTCCTAATTGTTGTCATATGTACAAGAACAAAGAGGAACATGTTAACCATACATTTATTTCCTGCTTTTTCTCGAGGGTTGTCTAGCTATAGATTTGTTTCATGTTTCGTAAGGGTTATAAGTGGAGGAAGAAGGATTTGGATGTGGTTTTTTTGGATTGGGTTTGAAATCACCCCTCAAAGAAACAGATACTTACCTTTTTTGTTGGGGCATTTGTATAACTCGCAAATTATTGATCTTCGAAGGTGTATATGCAAATGTGTAATAACATGTAGAAAGAAAGTATTATCTTTTCTTTAACTCTTCAACATTTCTTGACGTGTTGAATCTTATGTTATCTAGAGAATTTCTTTGTGAGATTTCCATTCTATGTGATGTTCTTTAAGGCCTGGTCACTTTCTCAGTGATTCTTCTCTTTATAGTGCAGCACCCCAACTACCTCTTTCAAAGGTTTAACTGTTCTCTAACAGTCCAGACTATAACTCTTCTTGAGTATCAATAGACTTCGAGAATTTGACCATGTCTCTGCTTATGTGGATTCTCCACAAGGTGTCACAACCCTTGGCTTACTCAATCATGTACCATGACTTAACTGATGGGGATTCTATATGTTGCTACCTATGAAGACACATCAATACTCCCTCTTCAACTGGAGTGGTTTTTATATACTATACCAATCTTGTCCTAGACAGAGGCTTAGTAAGAATGTTTGCAATGTTGCTCATTTGTGGATATGTACCATGTCTTGAATATAACTTACTAGAAACCTCAAAATATTTTATGCTTTTCAACGTGCTATATCTAGAGCAACACATGCGATCTTCCTCGATCACTATACTAGTAATATTTCATATATATTTGAAACTCTATTTCACTGACCAAGACATATCCGAGTCCACATACACTTGTACCAAGTAGGTACCACAACACATGCTTTGTTGTACATGTCTATGTATAGACTACAAAGCATATAACAGATCATGAGACCTTTGAATAATCAAATACATCTCAACTGGCTTGAGATCCTGCAAATATGAAATAAGAATTATAAAATTTCATATTTATCTTCATATGTGTGGCAATGGATTTGTAGTCCATCATCCTGAAACTCTTCAAGCTCTTTTACTATACATTTTCCTTAACTGGGGAAAATATTTGACTGGTGATTTCCACACCACTAATCATAACAAGATTCTTAAATATTGTTATGAGCTTCCTTCTAAATTACGAACATCATGCATGTCTCGCTTTTTACAGGAGGTACATTAACCAATTACATTGGTTCTTCGGGACCTATCGAGACTAGCAACTCCCTCTCACCATGTGAATGTGAGAATCATAATTTGGGTCCTCCATTACAGAGAATTCATGCTCATATATGTCTGAAGCTCTTCTTGACACATTGAATGTAAATAAGATAATGTAATTATATTCAAGAGTCTTAACATCTCTCATAATAGGATTAGTATTTCTATTCTAACTTCTTCCTAATACATAAGAACGTATGGATTTGCTACTTGAAGCTTCTTGCTTCATAACATCTCGTTCTCTTTCAGGATCAACCATAAGAATTGCTCTTCAATCAATACACGTCATTTTTCTTGTTGGTTAGGACATATAGTTTTTCCCTACAAGCCAAATTCAATCAAGTTATTAACAACCTTGCATAATCCAGACATTTCAATAAAATGACAAACAACACATACTGACATGCAAAACATTCTAACCAATGTTTCAGTATAACCATATCTCACAAATTTTAATCAGATGAATACATCAATGTATTTGCAGTGGTTCATATAGTTATGTACACATTAAATTAATGTTTTGACACAACCCCATTCATATTTCATGTAATGTTTTGTAGTTCTATATGAGTCTTATATTTAGATCTCATGAAAATGTATGCTTGCCCTTATTCTTCTTAACATAAATTTATCTATTTACCCAAAAAATAGAAATATTGTAACATATGCTTTTAATCATGTGTATACCATAACATCATTCCTAATCCGAGGAATATAGATTGTAATGAAACAAAATCTGATTTTATAAAAGCATATGATAATCAAATAATCATGTAGCCCAATATTCATATCTCATGAATCAATCATGCAACACAACATTCATATCTCATGAATAATCATGCAACTTTATATTCATATTATATGAATAATCAACTCTATATTCATATTGTATGAACAATCATGCATGCTCTATCTTATGAAAAAATTATGCATGCTTTATGTTCATATCTTATAATGCATGCTTTATAGTCATATCTTATAAATTTTGTTTATTTGCGAATAAATGAAAGACAATAAACATATATGCTCACAATTCTTAATTTCAGGAATACAAATCTCTATATGACTGTAATGAAAACATTCAAAAATATATAGATCTAAATAACATATAATAAATAATTCGAGTACTTATCATTTATAGTTTTGCATTCTCCCTCTTGATCTCTGCTTCCTTGCGAAGATTATTGGAGTCCCTCGGTCTTGATATCTTTGTAAATTTGAGTGCATGCAAGAGGTAGCGAATATTAGCATGGAGAAATTGGATCCCATGCAACCTAGAGAAAATGTTCATATTCAAGGAAAACTTCTTCCAAGGACCATCATCTTATTCGGATGAGATCTTAACACAATATCCAATTAATAATGATAATATCCAAACCATAGATCCTGGGGTTATTGCATCAATTAGACCACTTTGGGAAAACGACTATAACACGAATTCTATGAACTTCATCTTCAAATACCTGATCGTATCTATCAAATAGATGCATTTTTTTTAACTTTCTCATGCTTAAGCTAAATCATCCCATTTGGGAAGTGGGTTTTCAACCATTTTGTCTAATTCCTCACGAATTGATCATAATGTATCCATGAAATTTGTCTTCTGAAAAGTGACAGAAATGGTGCATATTGACTTACTCTTGAATTCATCCTGCATTGGATAGAGGCTCCTCACTTACTGAGGTCATGAAGGCATATAGATCATGCTCATTAAGAATGCACAACACCCTCATCTGCCATGTGTTGAAGTTGGAAGCACCTTCAAGTTGGTCTTTCGGTTGGACGAAGATCGATGCCATGGATCCAAGCTATTTGCTCAATACTTCAAGATCTGCATAGGATTTAGTTGCTTGCCCAAACTAAGATCTTGCATACCCTTGCTCTAATACCATGTTAGTGTTTGAGAAAAATATGAATAAACTTGAACTTTAAAACTTTAATACATAATCACAGTGCAAATAGATCTCATCAATAATCCAAAGACATAAATAAATCGAACCATAAAACACAGGATATACCTTGGGAAAACCCTCCATTAGTTTGAGGATAAAAAACCCAACAAACAATTTTAGAGTATGATTGATAATCAATAGAGAATGATTACAACACAATAGGATATTTCTTTTTCGAGAGCACAAGAGAGTATAGATCAAATGGAACATTGTGTTGATCTTACCAAGTGCATAACACTTTAATGACAAGTCAAATTAGGTCATACAAGGAAGGTAGAAAATATTTGCATGCTTTAGTAACTTGTTAACATTGAGAACATTGTCTCATCTTCAACCATGCACCCCCACTAATTCACTGAGTTTAACTACCTCTAACCGAGTTGCTAACTAAATGAACTGAATAAAATTGCATGTAACTTAATGGAACTGAATATAACTAAACATAAATGAATGTAACTAAAAATAATTGAATAGAACTTTACAGAACTGAATGTAACTGAACATAACTAATTGTAACTAGTGCTTCTCCATCAATGCCATCTTCAACAACCACGTGCATAAATTAAGGAGTTGATTCCTCAATTAACTGAACTTGTTTTATCACAACTAAGATTGAACTAATGTCTTATTAATTCGAGTTCACTTGGATCTATACATGGGAAATTCAAATTCCCTCTCTATCTCCGTGCTTGTATTAATTTTCTCTACATGGTCCATAGGTGTTTTCATTAATTCTATATCATATCATACTCATAAGATTGTTTATGAACCTATGATCATATGTATTACCCTGGGTCATCTAGTCACACGCTAAAGTAAACCACTCTAGGGGTAGCTAATCCCTAAAGGAGACTTGTAACACTTGTTAACCATGACTAGCCATACATTATATAGTATATCCACTTTAGACAGTAAAGTACACCACCTCACAATATAATGATATTTGTAGAACTTGGTATTACTCACAAGTCTAATGTCTTGATATTACTCACAAGACTCAGCTTGATATTACTCATAAGCTTTACAACATCACCACCTCAATCATATGAGGATTATTTGTAGGACTTGATATTACTCACAAGTATATTGTCTTGATATTACTCGTAAGACTGGAGAATGAATCATGATGCTATAATCTCAACAATTGTTTCTAAGAAAAACTTATAACAATATGAAGTGCGATTGAGGACAACTAGATCAAAATACTCTATCACTCACTACAAGATAAGGTCCTGTTGTCATCAGATCTGCTCCAACAAAATTTATAAATTTATGGCAGCAGACAGAAAGGTTTCATCTAAGGTGGCCCTCAATTGATCCCATAGGTTAAATTCAAATGCTTATGCTCTGTCCAAGAATTTGTGAAAATGACGAATTTCCAATAAGAATATACTTCAATTCAGAGGTATGGAAGAGATCACCCAGGTGTTAAATTCATGTGTGTTCGAGATTTGGTGATTATTAAATTTAAATTCAAGAGAAAACCTATACAAGACATTTGGTTCACCTTGGTTTGATGCGCCTACAAAAGGTGATCCTGAATACACATTAGCACAATGTTATGTTCAACCTGCTTCTAGATTACAGCAAGGCCTTTTTACAAAATTTCAAGAGGAGACACTTTTTTATATATTTTATAGTATTCCTAATGACAAGGCTCAGCTATATGCTGCAAACAAATTGTATCATCGAGGTTGGTTTTATCATAAATCACATCGGGTGTGGTTTATAAGAGCTCCAAATGTAGAGCCACTTGTCAAGCCAAATATATATGAGCGTGGTTCTTATCTTTATTTTGATCCAGTTACATGGGAGAATGCTGGAAAGGATCACTTTGTGGTACAGTATGAAATATTGGAGAAACAGGCAAAAAGTTGAATTTGGAATGAAACATGGCTTTCAAGCTTCTTCTTCCGGCCGTGTAACTATGAACTCTTTGTTAAACAATCACTAAATATGGAGATGGCAATTGTGATGGCAAGGGAAGCTAACATGGATTGGATTATTCATCTTGATACTGATGAGCTTCTTCATTCAGCAGGTGCTAGGGAGTATTCACTAAGGCAATTGTTGTTAGATATTCCAAATAATGTTGATATGGTGGTCTTCCCAAATTATGAGAGTGCCATTGAAAGAGATGACATAAAGGAGCCTTTTAGTGAGGTGTCGATGTTTAAGAAGAATTATGACCATGTTACAAAGGAGACATATTTTTGGTTATATAAGGAGGTAACTCGATGGAATCCAAATTACTTTTTAACTTATGGTAATGTAAAAGCTGTTGCACGAGTTCAAGATTCCAGACAAAAATTGAGATGCTGTCAAAGCTTCGCCATCGCCATCTTGTATCTCTGATTGGTTATTGTGAGGAGCATTCTGAAATGATTCTGGTCTATGAATACATGGATAATGGGACTCTTCGAAGTCATTTATATGGGTCAAATCTTCCTCCATTTCCATGGAAACAAAGGCTTGAGGTATGTATAGGAGCAGCTAGGGGTCTCTATTATCTCCATACTGGAGCAGCTCAAGGTATCATTCACCGAGACATGAAGACCACCAGCATTTTGTTGGATGAGAATTTTGTGGCGAAGGTAGCAGAATTTGGGCTTTCAAAGACTGGACCCACTCTAGATCAGACCCATGTGAGTGCTGCAGAGAAAGGTAGTTTTGGGTACCTTGATCCTGAGTACTTCAGAAGACAACAACTGACAGAGAAATCTGATGTGTATTATTTTCGTGTAGTGTTATTGGAGGTCTTGTGTGCAAGGCCGGATCTTAATCCTGTTCTCCCTAGAGAGCAAGTCAATATAGCAGAGTGGGCAATGCACTGGCAGAAAAAGGGCATGCTTGAAAAGATCATTGACCCTCATCTTGTTGGGACCATCAACCCTGGTTCTCTGAAAAAGTTTGGTGAGATAACCGATAAGTGCTTGGAAGAGCAGGGAATTGACAGGCCTGCCATGGGAGATGTTGTATGGAACTTGGAATATGCATTTCAGCTTCAGGAGATAGCCATGTAAAATGACCCATATGAGAATAGTACAAATCACATCGCAGACATTCCTTTGCACTACCCAAAGCCTGAGCCTTTTGATACTAGCGTTATTGGCAGAGGTGTTGGTGGAAGTGACGATGATTTAGAAGATGCAACCACAAGTGCAGTGTTCTCACAATTGGTGAATCCTCAGGGAAGGTGATTATAGAACAATTTAAATTGGAATGCAGCTAACCACCTTCGTCCAAATGGAGCACATCGTTGGCACAATTACATGAAAACACCAAATGAAATCAAATTGGAAGAAGCAGCAGTATTGCACTACACTTACACAAAGTTCAGTGATTTGACATCAAGGAGAGACCGTTGTGGTTGCAAGATTACAAAGGAGGATGTCAAGAGATGCATCAATGCCAATAAATGATATACACAAAATCTTGAAGGGGTCGTTGTCTATGATTATGAACTAAAGATTGGCTGGAGTATATTTAGGTACAGATGATGAGTCTTCCTCAAGGAGCTCATCAATACTCATCCAGAATACAAGTGGAATTTCATTTAAGTGTTCTAATCATAGTAGAAGTATAACCCTATTAAATAGAGACATGGTTCATTTTTTTGTTTGATTAGCTAAACTTGGAAAAAACTCATTAGATTAGATCCAAAAAATGCTAAAGAGGTTAGCTTTTCTATCTTATATATATATTTCATTGTAAAAATATTTGAAAAAAGAAGTGAAGAAGGGAGGAGGAAAGAGAGTTCTAGCCAAGGGCTGAGATTGTATTGGCAGTAATTTGAACATTCTGATATTGGAGTGGCAGGAGCATGTATACACTTTTTTTTTGTTAGTTGCTTTGAAATGATTATGTTCATATGAGCCGCCTTTCTGTTTCAATAATTGAATTTCATGTGTTGTGATTTATCTTGTCTATGGTCAATTAAAATCCATTGCTAGATTCTCGCGATTAATGTGAATTTATTCTTAAGTACTATATGCAGAACCTGGTTCATGTTTTTCATAAATTCATACTCGTAGCTTTGTCTTATCAGTCTTGATTGTGATATATATATATAGATATATATATACTGTTGTTCAGTATTGGATTTCAAACCTAGCCTGATCTCTATACTATTATACCTCCAGCACTCTATCAATTCAGTTACCCATTAAACCGAAATTTAAGATTTCTCTAAGCTTGACCCTAGCAGTCGGGGTTCAAGATTTGTCACTAATATAATATTGTATTAGTTTTACATCCATTAGTATCAAAAGGATTACAGATGCTAGGATCAAAAGGATCTCTATTAGATCTACTAGTGTCAAAGAAACCATCTTATTCCTAAGCTAAATTCTGAAGAAAAAAAAAACATTTGATTTACAAAATTGTGAACCATGAAACCTAAGATGGAATAACTTACAAGGATTCATCGATTCAGTCTTTAGCGGAACTAACACCTAAGGGTTGAGGTGATGTGCATTTTTTATGAGTGGGTTGGAAGTCTAGGAAGATCCAGATGCTGAAGGAGAACCACCCAACTCTAAATTGCTAACTTGTATATAGAGGAATTGTAAGTTGAGCTTCCATGGTTTCCATTTTGATCGAGAGTGTTACATTTTTCTCTTTTTCCATCTCGAGATCCGTTAACGGAGCATGCCCCCTTTGTCTAGTAACCTCTTCCTCCTGGTTGCGCACCTCTTCCTCCTGGTCTATTCACAACTCTAGATGATGGAAGTCCTAACGACATTCCCTGATCAGACACCTTAAGACTCTACTAGTGTACCAATAATATTCCTCCACCTGATGCAATCCATGGTAGAGGCTTACCTATTCCCTTATGTGTCCCCTATGCCTCGACATTGCATTCAAACCTGCAAGCTTATTCAGAGTACGTATTCTTATATCCAACTTCCTCTAATTAGTTTTCTTTCGCCTGTCCACTCTTTAGAGTATGTCCACTGTTATAGCTGATTTTACCACATCAGGTAGATTAGACATTTATGGCCTTTCCTGTCCCTCTACAGACTCCTTGGACCCCATGGACTTATATTATACTTTGATGTTCCAGGATCATCCCCAAAAATTGCCTGTTTATACATATACATGACTTTTAAAGCAATACCCGCGTGTATATGCAGCTTTTGACCTCAAACCCGCGTACATTGGGATGTGTGCAAAATGAAAAATTATTGGAGTTTTCCTTGTTTGAGTCCGAATAACTTGACTCTTGGCCTTCCAAATGCATTGAGAACACTCGGATTCGACCCTCCATTGCCTATTTGGAGCACTATAACTTGAGGCCCTTGGATACATTAAAGGAGGAGAAATTGAAGAGCAAGAAAACTATAGTCCATTGTTGCCTCATATTTTCTTATATTTGAGTCTGCATCCCTTTGTCCCTGGGAACACATAATGTTCTTCCCAATATTTCCTTTGCTTTGTGAGCTTGCTATCAAGAGATGGAGGATTGAAGTGTTGGAGGCCCAGGTGGAGGACTCGATTTCTCCGGCTCGCAGAAGTGCTGATAGAGTTTCTCACTATTGTAATTGCAATTTCATTGGAAAAGCTCAATGGGGATCTACTTCAACCATCTGGAATAAGGTACGATTCGATATCCCTTAGTGTTAGATGTGATTACTATTCTTGCATATTGGAAAATATTGATTTTTGGTGTCATACTATCTGTTGTGGTACCCCCAAGACATAAGATAAAAACCTTAGTGTTAGATGTGCTTACTATTCTTGCATATTGGGAAAGCCCAATTTCTAGTGCCATACTGTCTGTTGTGGTACCCCCAAGCCATAAGAAGTTGATTTCTAGTGCCATACTGTCTGTTGTGGTACCCCCAAGCCATAGGAATTTCCCATGGCTTGGGGGTACCACAATAGACAGTACGACACTAGAAATCAATCTTTCCTAATATGCAAGAATAGTAAGCACATCTAACACTAAGGGATATCGAATCGTACCTTATTCCAGACGATCGAAATAGATCCCCGTTGAGCTTTTCCAATGCAATTACAATTACAGTTTGCTCTCAACAACAGCAAACAAACCAAGCATGATATATATAAATATGTTAGAGGTATCCTAGCACATATAATCAACCATGTATAAGTAATTAAAGACATCCATGGATTCAATATTCATATTCAAAATTCACATGAATTGGACAGGAAAAGATATTTATAGTAATAAATCAGAGAGACAAAAGTGACAAACTCTGTCGGCACTTTTGCGAACTAGAGAAACTGAGTCCTCCACCTGGGCCTCCACCACTTCAATCCTTCATCTCCCAACAACAAGCTCACAAAGAAAAGGAAAGCTTGGGAAGAACACTATGTGCTCCAAGGGACAAAGGGATGCAGACTCAAGTATAAGAAAAGTTGAGGCAACAATGAACTATAGTTTCCTTTCTCTTCAATTTCTACTCCTTCAATGTATCCAAGGGCCTCAATACATAGTGCTCCAAAGAGGCAATGGAGGGTCGAATCCGAGTGTTCTCAAGGCATTTGGAAGGCCAAGAGTCAAGTTATTCGGACTCAAATGAGAAAAACTCCAAAAATATTTGTAATTTTGAACACATCCCGATGTACGTGGGTTTGAGGTCAAAAGTTGTGTATACACGCGGGTATTGCTTTAAAAGTCGCACATATGTATAAACATACAATTTTTGGGGATGATCCTGGAACATCAAAGTATAATATAACTCCATGGGGTCTAAGGAATCTGCAGAGGGACAGGGAAGGCCATAAATGTGTGATCTACCTGATGTGGTAAAATCAGCTATACCATCCACAATTTCCTTTGTATGCAGACATTTTAATGCCAAGATCCCTTTATGAACCATGATTGCTTCAACATCGACTGACATCAATTGTAGTACCTTTTTCTCGCTCCTCTATATTTGCTAGCTAAATCTTCCATTAACAAGATTCATGTCTTTCACGAGATGTTTTATTGTGTACTACTATGCCTGATCGAGATATCATTATGGGGGAATGCACAATCAAATAATTTGTCTTAGGATCGGGTGGGAAATCATGAGAGATGACTACCACCCATGTGTCAAGGTCCACCTGATTCCATCATTATCGGATAGGATCCCATGTGGAGGGATCTTGATCGATGTGGAGTAGTTGCTCATTCAAATGAGTTGTGAGGTTGGACAAATTGTTAGCTTTTTCATTCAAGTTGAGCAAAATATGAATGAATTTCACCTTGCTCATGTTTTTTAGTTCTTACCTAGTTCGTTCAATTATTCTTTGGAGATAGAGGTCTTGCGGGATAGAATTTTTCATCATATATCGTATGATCAACGATGAGTCTCCAATAATGATTACAAAGGTGATCCTGGATTTGTTGAGAAGTTTGCAACCTTGTAGGAGGTAAAGAGCTTCCACTTGGTTATTGGTTTTAATTCCTAGATTCCAAGCGAATCGATCATCAAGTGTCCTTTGGGGTTAAAGATTACCCCCCCACAACCACCACCCCCGCCGTCTACCACCCCTATATTTCCTTTTCAAGCTCCATTGAAAGGCATATAGAATTGACCCTAATTCGTTCTGCATGTCTCAATTTCTTCTTTTGAGAGTTTGCGCTACAAGCTTGGATCTATTCTTGGATGTAGCATTGGGGGGGAGGGTTCTTGCGAGGGATTTGAAAGTTATTGCCATCAATTCTTCTTTACCTCAGTTTTGATGATTGGTAAAAAAACTTGACAAAATTCAAAGGAAAACCATCTATATTAGGGGCCTTGTCTGGGTCAAAATTCCGAATGGCCTGAATAATTTTTTTTATTATGAAATTCTCTTATTCAATTTTGAGTTCTTTTTTGAGGAATCCATTTGGGGGATATGTGAAAGGTACTCATCTTATTTTTATGAAGAGTGAAATCCTTCCTTCGTATACAGGGCTATGTAATGCAAATTAGCTTCTTTTTAAATCTGATCAAAGTCTCGAATCAAGTCTCCTTCCTTGTTTTTTTTTTTTTAATTTCTGCAACATTGTTATTTTAATTTCTTGCTTGCGCTTGCTTATGGAAATATGTTGGATTCCTCTCTCCTCCTTTAAGACAAAAAATTATGGACTTAAATATCCAATGTTCCTCTTCTTCTCTACATGTTTTAATCTAAGATTAACGTAGCCTTACTTTAGTGGCTAATTCTTCCCGTGTGATCTGGAAGTTTTCCATTTTCTCTTGTTGTTGCGCGAGATTTTGTTGATGTCATCATCACGTTTTTTTAGGTATTTCTTGTTTTTGGGGTAGTGAGGTCCGTCAAAAGTATGCACTGCGGGTACTCGTTGGATGCAGAATCAAATTACGCATCCAATGAGCTCTCCCGATCGAAATTTGAGTAAAAACACAAGGAGATATGTCAAAAATACGAACAAAAAAAAGTAGTTTTTTTTTTTATGACAAATATGTCAATTCAACCATTATGGTTGACTCATTTTATTTTAATTCTATTGGTTATTGAATTCGAAGTCATGAGAACTTATTGTTGGCATGTTTTCTTATAAGGCCCATTTTAGACCCCAAATTTCCTATAGGGCGATGCATGTCTTGAGAGGATGCCATCGCCCTGCTTTGCACTCCTTGAGCGAACTGGATCTCTTGTACTTCTAGATTTGAAGGATTTTGAGGTGAATTTTCTCAAGGGATTTCTATGTTTTCTATATTTTATGGGTCATCTAGAGTTCTAAGTTGTTCCTCTTCTACCTGAATTATGCTTTTGTGGGGTTTGTTTAAAGGAATTTCATTTGGTTGGGGGATGCCTTTGTTCTAGTCTTTCAGCTTCTTTGTGCCTCCAATGTCGATTTTTGGAATTCCTTTAGGTTGTTTAGTAGGGGTTTAGTTCCTTCTTCACTTTATTCCATTGTTATAATGGATCTGGTTCTTTTGATTCCTTTGGGTTTTTTTTGTAGTTTTTTGTGAAATGGTCATATTCGTGGCAAATTTTGCATTTGAATGGAAATTTGTCAGAGTCCAACTATTAGATATGAGACCAATTATCTACAGTTAACTTAATTGATTTCGATAGATATCCTTCCAAGTCAACTTCCACGCAAATCCAAGCACATTAATATTGTTCTTTTGGCTCAACTCTGTCAATGTAGTTTCCCAGAGTGTTTTTGACTAATTTCATAGAGTCACCATTCCATCATAGATGGGCAAATGGGTGAATTTTACATAGACTATATGGAATTTCCAGCGAGGGATCGAAACCAGAGGTCCATGTATTCAAATATGACCCCCTTGGACACATAAAATAGGGACCATTTCTAAAAATGAGATCACAAGCTGATTGCTTTTAAAATTGAAAAGAAAACCTTGCCAATGAAATATGTAGTAATCCTAGAAGTAAGGAGAGGAAGCTAGATATTCTAGATCTAGATTTCCATTGACTCTAACAAGGGCTAGATTCCTGTAAACTAGTCGACTAACACCCTTTTCCATTACAAGTACGAATCTCCTCGACATCGCAAGGATCAAGGCCACTTCAAGGATTTCTTCAAGCTGCTTCATGAATTTGGATCGATTAACTTCTAGTGATTTCTTCCTAAGAGTTGCGACAAGATTCTTGAAAGCTTAGACCTTTGGGAGAGGGGTAGAGCCCCCTCTTAGCTCTATTGCTACAACAAATCATGAAGAGGGTTTCATAGATTAGTGTTTCCGTAGAGAACCCACTTATGATGTTTCCTAACCGACAAGCCTTACCTTTCAACATTCAAGATATAACTTCAAAAACATTTCCAATAATTCTTCTTATCTTTATGAAGATCACTACTTCCCTTAATTCATTTTACTTAATTTTTATTGTGTTTAGATTTTCTTTCTTCCCTTGCGCAAATTCCTATTCAAATCTAATTATTCTTTGGATCATCCAAGCATGTTGCTTAGGATTTGCATGAGAACACTTAAATTATTGGTATTGATTATATTATAGATTTTATTGTGTTATTTAAAAAGTTGATTGAAACTTCAACTGATTGTTTTTTTCTTTCTTTCTTTTTTTTTGAATGGTATTGCATCTCCTAGGGAAATGAGATGTCTATCAATTTGTCTATATGTAACATTTATAAACTAAAACTAAAAAAATGATCAAGTTGTACAAAGGGTAGGATAATTGCACATGTGTGTACATATTCATATCTATATATGGGCATATTTTTGAATGACCTTTTCACATAAGAAATGTATGTTAACCCTATTATGACATGGAATGAATTTTGCTTACAGAATGGACTTGTATGTTGATGATCAAATTGATTTTTCAATGAAGTTCATGTCATTATCTTAACCTATTTTTAATATTCTCATTTTGAGAATATCAAGACAACTCTAGCAATTATTCCAATAATTGGATGGTGGTTAGTAGGTTTTAGGTTTGTATTGAGTGACGCCTAGACTAACGCAAATATTGTTGATAGAGAGCTGGAGCGACAACGTTAGGGTTTGGACTGGTCGTCAATGGTGGTGGCTGGGGTGGCTGGGGATCACAGTAGATGGGGGATGGTTGCGACGGGTTTGAAGACTTGTTCTTGGTTGTGGTAAACTTGACAGATGATGATGTCATTGTTGGGGCAGGGCCTCATGGTTTTCGAGGCTTCAGTTTGTGTTAGGCGAGAGTTTTTAGGGCACTATGGAGGAACATGAGGTCGATTATTCCTTTGAAACTATTTCTGAAGGTTTAGTTTTAATTATCTGGATGTTGGGAGGGTTGTTGCTATTGGATTGATGGGGACATAGGTGACAAAGGTGGCAGGGGGGGTCTAGATATGCCGACTGAACTGTTAGTTGATGTTTCTCCGAATTTTGGGGGGGCTGCAATTTCTTGGATTGCCACCAAACCCTTTGCTAATTTCATCTCCTGGGTTTTCTGGCCTGGTGGGGGTTACTTTCCCTCAACTGTCTTAGGGTGTTTCTTATTTTGTTGACGAGGTGCCTACGTGAATCCTGGTCTGGGTTTTCTACTGGAGTTACCTTTCGTTACAACAGAGGAGGTCACAAGGGTTCCCCCCCCCCTCGGGGACTCCAACAGTAGGTACTTTCTCTCCATCAGGCGGTCCGGAGGCATTTTCCCCAAGTTCCTTCCTTGTTCCTATCACGGACCCTGTCGTGGCTGTTTCGGAGACTGAGGCTGTTGGTGTTCTCCCTTCTGGGTCACAGGCTGAAGGTACTTCTTTGGGTTTCGTTGGAGGTGTTACATCGATTTCTCGGTCTTTTACTCCTTTTTTTCCCCTTTTTGTGGGTGGTTTGAATAAAGATCGGAATTGCAAGAAAACCAAATGTTTAAGGTTACAGTCTAAGTCTGATAAGCTGGTTTTTGGTGCAAATGTTCATATGGACCATGTGGTTGAGTCCCCCGAGCTTGCCGTGTGGCATTGGTTTGGTTTTCCCTTTTTGATTTCTTAGGTCATAGACTCTTGGGGCAGCCACATATCGTCAAACCCATAATTACCAATTTGGCGAGAGGGTGGTTTGCCTTTGTTTTCATTTCTAAGGTAGATGTGGATTGGGTGATGAGAAGTGTGTGGTGCATGGTGGGTATACCCATGTATCTTAATTTGTGGACTCCACTCTTCGATGCATAGAGGGAGTTCGTGGACAAGGAGCTAATATGGGTTAGGCTTCTTGGCTTCCCCATGGAGTACTAGACTGAGGGCCCAAAATGTTGGGTGACTATCTGGGTGAGTATGTGACGACATATTTTTCTTTCCAGCAGACAAGGTAGTGGACGATGGCTCACATTATGGTTTGCTTAGACTTAAAATTGGGTCTCTTGGTTGAGATTAAGACCGACACGCCTTATGAGCCTTTCTATCAGATGCTAGATTATGAAGGTGTTCCTTTTCACTGCCATCAGTGCCATGAGTATGAAAATTTGATTTTTGAGTGCCCACTCCCTTTTAAGGGGAAGCCTAGGGTTTCTTTTGATTTGACAGTGGTTGGGCTAGTACTTGAGTCATTGGATTTGGATGATCTGACTCGTGGCATGGAGGAGCCAAAAAATCTGGATGTGGCAGGGTTTCCCAAGGGTGATGCGGTTGGTATGGTGCTTGGTCAAACCTTGTCTTCGGTATTCTGTCAACCTCCCTTGGATACGTCATCCTTGGGTATCTTTACTACTTCTTCCATTTCAGCCATTTGATGTTCAAATTTCTATTCTATGGGTATGGTTATGGGTGGGGAGGGTGTTGTGTCTCTTGGGACTGGGTTTCCACCTCCACCCTTTGTAGCATGCATGAACCTTGAGTTTTGTTGTACACACCTCGCTTATTTAGTGTCTCAACTCTCCTCTTCGACAAGTACTTCGAAGGGTTGAAATATTCATTGTATTCTTAGGAACAAAGATGTATACATTAAGGATTGTTTGGGTGGTGGGGCGTCCTCTCTTATGGATAAGTCTTCGGGTCTTTCTCGGGGGCGCAGATGAAAGTATCACTTGTATGTGGCTCAAGAAAGAGCTAAGAGGGAAGTTTCCTATCGAAGGAAATCTTTGATTCATTGGGCGCTTAGAGCAAAGACAGCCCTGGAGGGCGGTTTGTCATGAAAGTTCTATCCTTCAATTGTCGAGCTCTTCAAAAAAATCGTAACTAAAGTGCTTAATTGATAATTTGGTGCCTGATATTATTCTACTACAAGAAACTATGGAAGCTTTCGAGGTTGTGGTGGGAGTCCTAAAATATTTTCTTCCTGGATAAGAGTTTGCTGCTGTTGATGCTCATGGAAGGTCAAGGGGTTTATCCTATGGCTGGAGGGTGAAGGTGTGAAATTTTGTGGCGTATTTCTTCTTCCATTGTTCTTTCCTGAACTGGTTCATGTGATAACGGTCCCCAATATCTATGGGCCTTATCAGGTTTGGGTTCTATTTTGGGATAAAGTTTTAACAAGCCTCTGGTAGACGGATGAGAGATGATATTCAGAGGGGATTTCAATTTCTCTTTGGGGTCAACGGAGGTATGGGGACCGCGGGTTGTCCCCGATGTTTTGAAAAATTATTTCTTGAATGCTCTGATCCAGAAGGAGTTGTTGGATGTTAATCCTATTAAGTTGCTTCCAACTTGGCGGAACTGACGATCTGGTGAGGATCCAGTGGCGAAGTGATTGGATCATTTTCTGGTGGCAGAATTTTTTGTGGACTTGGTGGATTCGATTAGGAAGTGGGTCATTGATGGTGGTGATTTTGTTCATTTCTCGATTCTTATGGATTTTTCAGAGCAAGGGGGAAAGCCTACCAACCCTTTTAAGTTTAACCCGAGGTGGCTGGAATTCCTTTGGTGAGCTTGTGGATTCTGAATGGGTGCCTTTTGTTTTGGAGAGGGATAGGTTTGCGGGGGCACACTTTATGAATAATTTGAGCAGGGCGAAGCAAGACAGCATTACCTGGGATCATTTGAAGCGGGAGCGAGAGGTGGTTGAGTTGCGGTACTATGAGACTCGACTTAGAATCCTTTTGGAAGGTGTTGTTTCTGGTTTTAGGTTTGGGACCGCTGAGACTAAAGAGGAAGTATTGTTGTTGGAAGGTTGGCGCCCACACCTTCTGGGAGAAATTGGAGAGGCATGGAGATTAAAGAGTCAAGCTCTGTGGCTTTTGTACAAGGATGAGAACACTAAGTGTTTTCATGCACTTGCAAAAGGGAGGAAGATTACAAACACTATATGACAGTTGTTGGACGCTCGGGGAGATAAGGTTATTTCTTTTTATGGGATGGATAATCTAGGGGTCCAACATTCTAGCAATCTATTTGAGGAAAGGTCGGGGGTGAATATTGTGGAATTGGTTTAAATTGCTTAATTTTTTCCTCGTTTTGTGGAACCTATGGACAATAGGATTCTTATGGCAGAGGTGCATGAAAATGAATTATTGGAGGTACTTCATTCCTTCCAAAAGGATAAGATTCCAGGCCGAGATGGTTTGCCGATTGAATTTTGTTTGGGTTTTCTGGATACTTTGGGATCTGATCTCCTTCATGTTGTTAATGAGTCGAGGAAAGTTGGTTTTATCCATGGGCCTTTTAATGCCACTTTCCTTGCACTCATCCCAAAATCTGATGAGTTGGTCTCTCTAGATGAGTATCGTCCAATCTCTCTGTCCAACTGTATTTACAAAATCATTTCTAAAATCATCTCCAGGAAGATCAAGGGGGTGTTGTCGAAGTTGATCTCTTGTGAACAATTTAGGGTTTTGGAGGGTCGTCAAATCCATGAATCTATTGGTGTGGCCGAGGAGGGCTTACATAATTTAAAGACTAAGAAGTTAAAGGGGGTGGTGATAAATGTTGATCTATCTAAGGTTTATGACCGTGTCTGTTGGTTATATTTGAGAATGTTGTTGACACATTTAGGCTTTGGAATCGACTTTATCCAGTTGATTATGGCTTGTATTACATCAATCTCTTTTGTTGTTTTATTCAATGGTTCTATTTTCCCTTTATTTCAGGATGGGCGAGGGTTGAGACAAGGCTGCCCTTTATCTCCATTACTCTTCTTGTTGGTGGTCGAGGGACTATGCCATTTTCTTAATCAGAGAAAGAGGGAAGGGGGATTTAAAGGGATTTTTTTCTCGAATGTTCTGTTTATTTCTCAGAGATGACATCCTCTTTTTTTGTGATGGATGTTGTAGAGATATTGATAAGCGTTCTGAAGGTCTAGACCTTTTACAGGTGGCCACGGCTATGGTAGTTAATGTACAAAAATCTACTATCACTTGTTCAAATTTGCGGGATGTGGAGGTTCATTCTCTGGTAAGTGAACTTGATTTTCAGGTGGGAGATTTGGATTTGGGGTTGAAATATTTGAGCTTTCAGTTAAAGCCCAATTCTTATCTAAAAGGGGACTGGGTGTGGCTTCTCGCTGAACTTGAGAAACGACTTCGGCGGTGGAGTCATAGATGGCTTCCAGAGTGGGGTGGATGGTTCTTATAAAATCTGTTTTAGAGGCCATTCCAATATACTAGATGTCTCTCTCTTAGATCCCGAAAGGTATTTTGGAAAAGATTCGTCGCCTCTACTTTGCATATCTTTGGAGGGAAACAAGGACCATAACTCTCTTGTATGGGTCCGATGGGACAAGATTGCTCTTCCAAAGGCCCTGGGTGGTTGGGGTCTGAAAAATATTCATTTATTTTCAAGATATTTAGCAACAAATGTTTCTTGGAGCCTGATTTCTTCTTCGATCTTATGGACCTAGGTGGTGATACAAAATTATATTGCTCCCTTGTCAGTTATTGAGTGGGTCAGGTTGGAAAACAAGACTAAGGGAGGAGATTTTATTATATGGAAAGTGATGGTTTAGGATTATGATCTCATTAGAACTGGGCTGGTGTAGTGGGTTGGTTTTAGTAGTAGGGTGTGGTTGGGCATGGATCCAAGGGTTGGGAGTGGAAGATCCCATATCCTTCCTGAGGTGGTTTGCTTGTCCCTGTTCTATAGGGGGATACTCTTCCTATCTCAAGTTGCTTATCCGACTACTACAAATATCTAGTGCCAGGGTTGGTTAGGGGGTGATCGGTTGGGATTAGCTGTTGAGCACTGGGCAAGCTGGGACTTATATGTCCAGGGGCTGTGTTTCTCTCATGTTAGGATCACAAATGGTGATGATGAATTAATCTGGGACCTGCACCTATATGGGATTTATACACCAAAGGTAGGTTATATGCAATTAAACTTGGATTGTTTCAACATGGATATTATTTGGTGGTGGAGACATCTTTGGAAACTCCATTGTTAGACAAAGTCAAAACTACTCTTCTGGGCGATTTTGGAAAATAAGGCTCCTACCTGGGATGTTCTTCAGATTTGTAGCTTTGCTGGCCCAAGCCGCTGTGTTTTATGTATGGATTTTTTAGAGACCATTTGTCACCTTTTTCTGGACTGTCGTTTTGCACAACATGTTTGGTGTTTGGTTACGTGTTCTCTGCAGGGGGTTGGCTCCTGGCAGGGGGTTTTAATTACAGATTCTTTTTTTTGTTGGTTTTCGGACATAAGAAATATCAAGGTGTGGGAGCTGCCCTGCATTGTTTCCTAGGGTATCTGGTTGGGTCGGAACTCTGCAATTTTTCAAGACAAGGCAACTCCTCTGAGGTGATTGTTGCAAATTGTTTATGTATCTTGGGTTTCTTTTGACAATCGTGTACTGCTGGGGGGCTCGAGTTATTCGACCAGAGAAAATTGATAGGGGGAGGACTTGGGGTTTTTTTGGTGGGGCTTCATAGGGACATCCTGCGAGGTGTGGGGGGATGGTGTTCTATATATGACATATGAACACTATTTCTTTTGTATTGCTGGATTGGGGAGTGGTACAAATAATTTTGCGAAGCTATATACTTTAACATTATTGTTGCTTTTTGCTTTGGAAAGGGGATTTTTGATGCTTCAGGTTTTTGGGGACTCAATGATCATACTAAATTGGATAAAGGAATTACAACGTTGTCACTCTATCTACCTTGTTCCTATTCTGGATGATTCTTTGGCTATCAAGCATCGTTTTGACAGTGTTACTTTCACCCATGTTTACAGGGAAAGAAATGGGTTGGCAAATTGGTTATCCAAAGAAGGCATGCATTTGCAACTAGGCACCTGGAAGATTGAAGAACACAATCAAGGTTAAGTCTTTAGATGCTATCACCGTCCTTTCCATGAAGATTTGTTGCCTGCACTATGAGTCATAGTGCTCAGTTTACAATTATATCTTAGCTTTGTTTTTTCGATGTAAAGGATATGATATACTAGTCATAAATGTTTTGGACTATTGGTAAACTGCTATTTATTAGACGGATATATTGTAACTTTCAGTATTTAAATATTGTGTATTGCATGGGAAGCGATATGGCCATCTATGTTTGCTATGAATGTAATTTTGTTATATCCAGAAATAAAACTACGAATTTTTCTGAGGAAAAAAATTATTCCAATTAGTTGGAGAAAGACGTAGGGGAATGTATGTTTGCTACTAATACTATGCCCACATCTAGCATCAATGAGGAAGAGTTGGGGGAGGTCAAACACATGTATGTTGATTAGTCTTAGGTGTACTATACAAAAATTTCTAGGACCTTACCATCCTTATTGAAGCTAGCTCAACAACCAATTCATGAATTTTGGTCTCACTTTTTTGGTAAGGGAGCATGTTAAATTAGCGAGCTCAGAGCCTTAATGGAGGTATTTTTTAATCCCTCGATCAAGCTATTAAAACCTTGATTAAACGCTTAATAAAGCATGCTCACAAACGTTGATAAGGTCTTAGGTGGGGTTAAATAAACCCTCAATCAAAGCCTTGGTCAGGGTTACATAAACCATCACTTGAGATGTTTTATTATTATTATTATAAAACATAAAAAAAGTTGTGAGATCAGTTTAACATGAGTACCCACCTATCCACTTATTGTAATACCTACATCATGGAATCCGACCCAAAAGGTAGGTGATTCTTTTTATATATAAATATATAAATAAACTAACAACTAACCTTGAAAATGTAAAATGTATGTCATTATATCCTGCATAGGTTAAAGATGTTTGTTTTATAAATACAAGGATGAATTAGATTAATATGAAAATGTAAACTTTTCTATTAATAAAAGATATGAAACCAAAATTTGGTAGGATCGAGATTGTTTTTTTTTTCTTTTCTCAGTCGAAAAAACCATTCCTTGGTATTCATTGAATCAAAGAAACCTTTTACATCTTCAGTCATTACAGAAATACCCCAAGGGTCAGCACAAAAAAATAACAGGTGATAATCTCTAAATCCAACAAACATATGTCATAATCAAAACAGAAAACAACATAAATCAGAGGTACCCAAAGCACCTGGGAATCACTACATAATATCCCTCTCATAAGAGAGCTGTATGTATCAGTCATCTATGTCCCTAGAGAAAATAACGAGAGCCTAGAAATCTGATCCAAGCAAGGAGAGTGACTCTTGTATCCTGTAGTAGCTTGATCAACAATACCTGATAGAAGCTCAATGAATCATGAGAGATAAACTGTAATAGAATGAGCATATTCTAAAAAAGTTGTGATGAGTCAACCCCAATAATCTCATTTCCAAACGATTTAGTAAGTAAGAGATGATCCAGAGCCAAGTGCAATCCTTCCTTGGATAAGATGTCTGCCCTCTTGTTATGTTCCCTATAGACATGACTGAAATCCACCCAAGTAAAAGAGGAATGAGAATTTTGTTGTTGAAGCACCAAGCCTCAAGATTCACCATGTCCAGGGTAGATTCCTTTTTTGCCCAGTTTATAATCACAGAGGAGTCGCCAAAGATATGTAGGTAAGGCAACCCAATATCCTTGGCGACCCGTAGTGATGCCCAGAGTGCTAAGAGTTCTGCTCTAGTATTGGTGCAGCTGCCACATCCAAGTTTGAAAGCAAGAAGGTGATGATCATTCAACCAAAGACAAAAGCCTTCTCCACCTATGTTATTTGCAACTGCACCATCAAAAAATATCATAGGAAAATCAGAAGTGGGAGACTTCCCAATGTTCCTAATTTTTTGCCTGTGCTTCTGAAGAGGCTTAAAGGTATTTACCTCCTCTAAAATAATATGTAACAGTCTAGTCATAATAGGTTTATGATCATCAAAACACATACGGTTCCTGGCCTTCAAAATATTCCACATAAGGAAAAGGGGCAGATACAGTAAAGAACCCCTATTGGATGCCCAAATAGAGAGATTTTCCAAAAAAGTAGGGGCATTCCATAGAATGTTCACATCAAAAATACAATTGAGCCCACAGATCACATCCTTCAAAAAAAGACAGCTAACAAATAGGTGATCAACCGATTCAGCTTCCACATTGCAGAGACATCACCTATTTGGACCGATCCATCCTTTCTTTCTTAAATTATCCCAAGTATTAATTTTCTTATTGCAAGTGAGCCACACAAAACACTTAATCTCAAGGGGAATATTAAAGTACCAAATCTTCATCATAATATCATTTTCCATAACAGTTTTGTGATTTGAGACAATAAAGTCATAAGCTTTCTTTGCTGTCACCTTACCCATCTGCTCATCAAACATCCATAATAGCCTGTCCTCAGTATGTCCAATCCTTATACCCCCATGAGATAGACCTTTTACATAGGAGGACCACCGAGTATCCCACTCTCCCCCCAATAGCAGGTCTGAGGCAGAGTACCAATCTAGTCCATCCAAACCACAAGCATCCAGGTTTTGTGCCTGTGCAAGATATGTAATCCCCAGGTCAGTGAGATATTCTCTGAGCTCCTCAGAAAGGTAATACTGCAAGTTGTGCCCTGCAATGGGGTCAATGCCCACTTTGATTTTTAATCGATTACCCACCTTCAATCCCAGCTGACAGGTAATCCACTCAAATATCCTTATAAACCCATTCCAAAAGTATGAAGTACCAACAATACTGAAAGTCCGGCCACGTATCCAATCTTCAAGAGGTCTGTTCTTTAAGTATTTATGGACAATAATCCTGCTCCAGATCCTAGTACCAGTAAGTAGTTGCCACATACTCTTAAGTCTCAGGGAAATACCAAACTATTCAAGATTCTTGATATCCCAACCACCGAATTCAATAGGTAAGGAAAGAGTTTCCCAGTTTACCAGATGAGAATTCTGATGTCCTTCAGAGGATCCCCAGAGAAAGGAGAAAATAATTTTGCGCAGTACATTTAGTATGGATTTTAGGCATCTAGCCAAAGCAAACCAATAGACAGCCAACCCTATTAGCACAGCTTTAATGGGGACCACTCTGCCACCAAGAGAACTACCAAGCCAACCCTGGTAGGATCGAGATTGCAACTACAAAGAGTCCAAAAGGCAAATAGGCTTTTGAAATTGTGATTTACGTGATAGGCCTAATGGGAGAGGGACTCAAGGGTATCAAGATAATTAGATATAATGCATTCAACACATTTTTCATAGATGGCCTCATACCAAATGTTTCGTACTACAAATCAATTAGATGAGTATTGATTGAGGTTGATATATTAGTGAATCTACTCAAACATGGTTGCATTATCAAGCAATACTAACAATTGAATCATGTAGAGCAGAGGGAAAAATATCAAAATTTTGAATGTTTAAATCCAATACGTAGTATATCAGGGGAAGATGCTACCCACAACCAGTTAACAAGTGCTACATAGTAGTTCATCTCTGTCACTTTATATAAGGGATAGTTAAATTGTATTTAAAAAAAAGTTAAAGTACTATAATATATAACCTAGACTAAATAAATACAATGTAATGTCAACCATCCAACTTGATTATTTCACAAATGAATATAATACCACAGTAATGTTGTGTTTTCATTTGTGGTAGCTTACTTTTCTTTCATTAAGTGGAGCCAGGTTAGTTCATAATTGACATTTATAAAGTAATCTTAGTAGAAAAATAACAAAAATTAAATGTAAAATTTGTATTAATATGAATAACTAATTTTGAATCTTATTAGATTATTGGTAAATGGATATAATGGTGCATGAATGTTGTGTTTACCTTGTGTTTTCATTTGTGGTAGCTTACTTTTCTTTCATTAAGTGGAGTCAGGTTAGTTCATAATTGACATTTATAAAGTAATCTTAGTAGAAAAATAACAAAAATTAAATGTAAAATTTGTATTAATATGAATAACTAATTTTGAATCTTATTAGATTATTGGTAAATGGATATAATGGTGCATGAATGTTGTGTTTACCTTGTTAAGGGATATCTTTACTTTTTATAATTAGTATTACTATCTCAAAATTGAGTTATGATATGATAAATCTAATTTAAAATTGGAAATGTTTATTATTAATATTTGTATTAAAACTCAAATAAAGAATGTTTTATTTTTTATTTTTTATTTTTTAGTCCTGTGCAGGCATGCTAGATTAAGTTCACTATACTTGATATAGTAGTATACATGTGCACACTATGTTAAAGAAATGCCCCAAAGCATTTGAGTTAGACATGGACACTGAATGGTACCAGATAGAACGAGAGAACGAGAGATACGAGTCAGTACGAAAAAGAAAGAAGGAAATAACAAGATTCATTAATGGCGTAGGCAAGTCCCAAGAGAGATGATGACCGCAATATTTGAGCTGGTCCCACTGAGCTTTGGTATACACCTTATAAAGAAATAAGAGCTAGTACCACAAAGAGAAACTGAGAATGGGCCCACATAGGCGTCATGAGTAAATCTATGATGTAGATTAAAATAAGTTGTTCTCATTGTGTTTTTGATCAGATTTTAGGGCTAGATAGCTCAGTTTGACTTAAGAATTTGCATTGTTATTCTGTAACAACTTGAACATAACCTATGAAATAAAACATTTATGAGTGAAAATTGTTCTATTTTAATGGACACCGTAACCAAGAATTTTGGTCAAGCAGTTTGAGCTCATCATAATCTTCCATGAAAGCATTTCAAAACGTTAGCCTCAAATGGATAAGTCTAAACAAGAACTAATATTTGAGCATTTCAAAGGGATCTCGTTTGAATCATATTTAATATGTATTAATTACTTTAAGTGATAAGTCTAAACAAGAACTAATATTTGAGCATTTCAAAGGGATCTCGTTTGAATCATATTTAATATGTATTAATTACTTTAAGTGATAAGTCTAAACAAGAACTAATATTTGAGCATTTAGAAGCAATCTTGTTTGAATCATATTTAATAGGTATGAATTAATCTAAGTGACAAGTCTAAACAATAACTATTATTTTTGCGTTTCAAAGCGATTTCAAAGTGATCTTGTTTATTAATTACTTTAAGTGATAAGTCTAAACAAGAACTAATATTTGAGCATTTAGAAGCAATCTTGTTTGAATCATATTTAATAGGTATGAATTAATTTAAGTGAAAAGTCTAAACAATAACTATTATTTTAGCATTTCAAAGCGATCTCATTGAATCATCTTTTACGTTATTAATTATTTACCATTTGGTGATTAGGTTTTGGTTTGCAGGTTGTGAACCCATGCTAGTATGTGTTGCATGCTCTTAGTAATCAAATTTATTCTTGGATGAACCAACCTCCTAGCAACAAATCATAGTAGCATAAAAGTAATCATAAACAAGATTTATATATTCGATATATTTGTAAAGAAAACCATCTTATACAACAGTAACTCCAACGATAAACTACCCATAGATGATTGCACTAGTCCCCCTATTCTTCCCAACTTAAGCCCGCTACACAAAATGTATAAGCGTCGTTATTGCAACGATAAACTGACCATAGTTGATTGCACCAGTCCCCCTATTCTCCCTAGCTTAAGCCCGCTACACAAAAGAAATAAGAGTCGTTACAATACCATAGTAGCATATTAATTGGCCCTCATGAAAACTAGCTAATGCGGGAGCTAATCCTCGAACACACTTCTTTATAAATCGTGGGATACAACCCTTGAACCAAGGAGGAGGCTTGTTCGAATACTTACCATGTTGCTTCCCTTAGCATTGGTGGTCCAGGGTCAAATGCACCCGCTGGTGCAACTTTAACTGTTGTTGATGGTTATGCTTTTTATTGGGATGATAAACGTGCCTCGTAATGGAGGTGCCTATACCAATCTGGCTACCTATGCCTTAGATGTTGGGGGTTTGGGGTCAATGAGGCTTGACATGACCTGCTTAGTGACCTACTGGCACCTTACCCTGGCATGACATGCTCAGGGACCTGCTCAACACCTTAAAGTGGTTTTAATTAATGATCTCTTGCAGTGCCATGATCTTAATAAATACAAGATGATCTCAGCCTACAGCCACGTCCTGGACAACATTTTACGAGGCTGAGATCATCTATACGAACCAATCCCATTTATGAAAAATAGTTAATAAAATAATGTAAATATTACAGACTATAGCCTTGACTTTATAAATACAAAAAAATTACTTCCACCGACATGAATAATACCACCTTCATAAAAACTATATTCCCTTGTCAGGGACATAACAAGGGAAATAGTTGTAAAGCAACTAGTCCCTACCTTATAATTATATAAATGATTTGTCCAATTAATAAATGAAATTAAAACACAAATCATTGAAAAGAGAATGGATACCTTGAAGCCAAAGAAAATTTTCACTATATATGAATTTGTGATAGCTATTTTTGCTAAAATTATAATACTAACTAATATTAGATCGATATTACATCAAGTTCAAAATATTGATATTGCCTTAGAGGTTAATAATGCTTTTAAGTTACATTTTTTATATCTTAGGCATCATGAATGTCTTCATTTATATGTAAATTAATAAATTTCCATCCATTGAAATTTTTTGATGTGTGTAGCTACGAAAGTTCATTGTGTGTTATGTGTCTTGTATGCCTATACAATCTAGGTTGATGAGACTATTAAAATTCATTTTCAACTATAAAATTTGGCCACTCAACTCTAACTAACAATTGACAATTGATCTTGATGGTGAAAAGGAGCACAATAAGCAATCATTTTTATGGTACATAAGAGAGGATGCAACAATATTAGCCTTTACATGAATAAAACTTCATTTCTACAAATTTGCTATTATATATTTTTCTTCCAAAGTAAGATATATGTGTTTCAAATATTGCTTAACGAACTCTCAAACCAACATTTGAATTAAAATAAATGAACAAACCACTGGTCCTGAGCAACTTTAAATACCTTGCTAGTTTCCAAGTTAATACATATAAATTAAAAAAATCCTTACCTAACGAACGATTTTTAAATAATGTCAAATATTCAAACTAAATAAATACAACATTGTTTGTGTCTTAGTTTGTCCATACTGTCATCTTGGTGTTGGAGGAATAGTGTCGGAAGGCTTTGTTCAAGCAAATATATAATGCTTTTCCAGAACAAACCATGATTCTTTAAGAATTGGTTTCACATCAATCATGTATTCCAAAGACAACATACTTAGGGTATTAAAATAGAAGCAAAGCTCGACAAAATTTGAGACTCAAACCAGTCTTAGGAGATAAGGTAAATCAATGGCTATAGGTAAGTGATTATAGGATATGTTGAGAGGTTTTGGGATGAACCATAAATGTTGCAAGTAAGATGGTAAGGCCGCATCCCCTATGACAATTGTTTCACCATTGATGTGAACTTAAGTCGATTGTTGGTCTTTTTAAGTATAAGTCACATGATTGCTATACGTCTTATAATAGTGGTTATGAGGAAGGACTTGTGATGGAATATGCTTTTTAGTGGATCATAGGTTCAACATGTGTAATATTATGCTTCAAATAATAAAAGTTGTGTTGTCACATTTGGAAATATTGCATTTCCCCAGTAAAAATTCATATCTATGTATTATTGAATCTTGCTTATATTGTTCTAATGGGTGCCTTGCCAATATTGGGGTGAATCTTAACTTTTGTTAGTCCCTGAGATGTTCCAAGGTTGTTTTGGAACTATGCTAGGGAATTAGTAACTTGATTTGAATGCAATTGGGCTTGCTCTTTGAAGCATTAAAAGTAATCTTGATATTTTGAGTAACTTGCTTGAATTATAGACCAACATGGTTATTACATGTAGCCATAAATGCAATAATGGACATCATCTTGACTTTACAAAAATTACCATAGGAAAAGTGTGAATGGATGAAAATGAGACAAAGTACTTGTGACAATAGGTTTTCTCTCAATGTAAAGAAAGTACACTTTCTGAGCAATGACAACTTAAACACAAAATGTAATACAAAAAAGGTAAGATTAGCACATGGACAAAAACTTTGATTGCAACTAACATATCATGAATATTCCATAACATGTTAAGAGTTAAAAAAAAGCATTCATCAACATATTTGAACCAAATACAAGATGATCAGTTGCCTTTGGGGCTTTGTACTATATCATTTGCAACATTACATGAAAAACCAAAGGAGTGGAAACACAAAAGAAGATGGGCGATCTATAAAAATCAAAATTAAGAATTTTCAACGCTTGGATTACAAAACCACTGTTGCATCATGAGTTCAAGCACTTGATGAAACAGTTCCTGAGAAGTTACACTTTACTCAAAAAATGCCGACCCCAATTCTAGAGGTCTCTAGCCTTATTTGGAGCTTCAAGATTTATAAAATTGTTACAACAAAATTCTGTTAGATTACAATGGTATTTTCTGTTACTAGACATTTTGTTACAAAATTTTCAATTGTGTTTCCTTCTTAGCGTTGCTAGCAACTGTGACGTGTACTCAACCTCGACCTTGAATGCTCCGACCGCCTTTGACCTGGATGTTGACCTTGAGACTGAGGTGGCCTCTAAGTGAATTGTTGACCATGCATCTGAAGAAGTTGAGGTGGAAAATGATAAACTTGAGGCATCAAAACTTGGAGTTGTTTCATTGGATGTGATGAGGATGCCTCAATGAATCTGTGAGGTACAATTGCCATGCTCTCCTGGGTGGAAATCAAGCACATATATTTGGAAATATCTTTCCAATAATTTCCCATTGGATAATCTAGTATCCTCGTCTCTCCAACACACATGTATAATATTGTATAGTGTGAGTAAGAAGGTTGGGGAAGGATTTTTAGCAGCATTTGCAGGATGACAAGTGTTACGAAGAGAAACTTCCTATGGCTTGGGGTGGGTGTACCACAACAGACTGAGTGCCACTAGAAATCAATCCATTGCAATATGCAAGAGAAATAAAGATATCTAACACTAAGGGATATGAAACGTACCTTATTCCAGACGGTTGATGTAGATCCCTATTGAGCTTTTCCAACATGCTTGCATTCACAATTTGCTCTCAACAACAAAAAACAAAACAAGCATGCTATATATCAAAGTGTTAGCCCTACTCTAGCATATATAAACCATCATGTATAAGCAAAATAACTACATCCATGGATACAATATTCATAGTTATGCACATGTATTGGACATGAAATGGATATTTCTATTAATAAAACAGAGATACAGTAGTGACAAACTCTGTCGGCACTTCTTCGAACTGGAGAAATTGAGTCCTCCACCTGGGCCTCCACCACTTCAATCCTCCATTACAATGGCAAGCTTACAAAGCAAAGGCAAGCTTAGGAAGAGTAGCACTATATGCTTAAAAGGGACAAAGGGATGGAGAATCAAGCATAAACAAGTGAGGCAACAATGAACTATAGTTTCCTTGCTCTCCAAAATTCTCCTCCTTCAATGTATCGAAGAGGCTCAATATATAACACTCCAAATAGGAAATGGAGAGTCGAGTCCAAGCGTTCTCAAGGCATATGGAAGGCCAAGAGCCAAGTTATTCGGGACTATACGAGGAAAATTCCAAAAACTTTTGTCTTCATGCACATTTCCTGTTGTACGCAGGTTTTGGGTCAAAAGCTGTGTGTACACGCAGATATTACTTTAAAAGTCACGTATACATATAAACAAGTGTTTTTTGGGGACTTCCTTGGGACATCAAAGTATAATTTGAGCAAAGGGGGTCCAAGGAGTCTATAGAGGGATATGGAAGTCCATAAATATGTGACCTACCAAGTGTGGTAAAATCAACTATAACAGATGCCCCCTAATGTTTGAGGTCGGAGGGGTAACATGATGGCCGAAATACATTCTATCCATTCCAAAAGTGGATTAATGAAGACCCAGAACCAACCACTCATCAATGCAATACAATGATAAATCTTTGCATATGACTGCAAATATACATATAGCAGTCCCATATACATAAGAGTACAACGGCCACGAATAGACATGATATACAAATGTCATGTGTGGTCATCGCCACGTACAATATACAATGAACAAAATCTCCATAGTGGATGAAGATATTTGATAATATACTGGAATCTGGTCATGAGAGATGATATCTCACGAATATTGGCACGATCAAGGAGGTAGCATATATGAAATGCCACCAAGCTCAAAGGTCTTCTATGCAAACTGCTATGAGTACATGTCCCATCACGTGAATAAAGGTGTCGATGTTGAACATGATGGTCCATCATCTGATTACCAGTCATTGATGTATACCGTTAACAGACGCGAGATATCCCACCGATAATGATAATGGGAATCAAGGTACAAAGTGCAATCTAACAAGTGTGAATAGATGTATTGAGGCTGAACACTTCAAATAATCCATCAATCAGGGGACATTAATGTATTCCAAAAACTGTCGATGGAGAGAGAACCTACCACTGATTACTGTAAGTCTCATGGCACTCAAATGGACTCTAGAATCCTATTCCGGAATAAATTATCTGAAGTTGATGGCATGAAATCCACTGGAAGGAGAGAATTAGGGCATCCCCCATCAACCAAAATGAGGTACTCAACAATGTTGGATAATGTGGAAGAAATCAAATGAACAATATGTTCTCGAACCAGTAACTATACCCGGAATGGCCGACATGCAAAGTCAAGATAACTGAGGAATGGCCGACTCAGGCTAGGCTTCCTTCGAACAATAACATAAGTCAAATGGTGACTAAACATAAGCTGCATAGACTCAACATGCAAACTGGGACAACTCTGTGACATAGGAGGCATCGACAGAGGCTCCATAGGGACTTGAAGCATAACCAATCGGTGGAGAAAACTTAGAGTAAAAAGTACAACTCCTAAAGTCATACTAACAACCCAACCAATGGATGTGATATACAGTTCTCTGTTTGAAGGAGACACGACTCAACAGCTACCAAAAATAATATCATTTTTCATCCGACTTTTTATGTATTATTTATTTATTTATTTATTTTTGTTGGACTTTTTCAGATTTGAAAATATTGAAAAAGGGATAAAAGTGCTTATAGTATACAACTAGGAGGAGACGAGTGTCATGGGAAAGCAAACTAATTCCAAGTAGTGGAACATACCTATGCTCGATGCAAGGAAGCATGTGTAGGATAAGGACAGTCGGGGGAAGGTCTCTTCCCGGTAAGGGATGATCAAGCTGCAAAGGATATGTAAAAGGATTTGCTTGGCTATGATTGAGACAAGATCAGGATACATGGCTTATAACTCTGAAGTAGGAAGCCGACATAAAGCTCAATAAGGAATGAAAAACACATGAAATGCAATTACAACTTGGTATACAAGGGAGTCCCTATGGGAGATGGATAGCATAAAGTTCAATAGGAGTATGAATCTCTTGCTCAAGGACATGGCGGAACTATAAGGGACTCCCGAACCTAGAGGAGGAATCTTAGTATGGGTACCAATTTGCAAAACAAGATCTAACTAGGGCACCCATGAATAAGAAATCTCTACCACTTACATAATGTCACTTCTAATAGCAATATGAAGGTTTAGTGACATTACGAAGTGTGTTCGTACCTAGAGTCAAGGCGAAATGGTCATAAGGAGATGCATAATGCAAGCAGAAACGTAGTCCTAACCTATATGCCAGTTCAAAATTATACCTGTCATGGGCACGAATGGGTAAAAGCCTTGGAGAGAGTGTACAAAAAATGGACCCTACATGACAATAATATTAGTCCAAAACAACTGGAAATAGTTAGTAAAGAGTCCAAACTATAGGGTATAGGGAGGACTGATCATGACAACTGCATTCAAAGGAAATAGTACGGTGGACAATGGGACATAAGAATGAATGTAAGGTGTAGACCCAACATTCACGTATCCACTACCACCCCCGTGAGGGTGAACATTGGTGTTAAGACCAGGCGAAGGGAGTGAAAATCCTCTACAAATAGAGTAGAGGGTGGAATATGACCACTCCCAAATCTATGAGTAAGGTAAGGGGTTGTGGTTCCCCACAATCCAACACCAGGGTCCGCATTAGGACCTAGAGCAGGTGACGAGATACTAGTAGTGATATCGAGCATGCCAAACATAAAAGGACCCGAACTCAAGAGAACATAAATATACTCAAGTAACTGTGATCCCTAAATCCAACTAGTGCACAAAGAGCATACTCCTAAGAAAATCTATAGCAAGATGGAGACAAGCCAAAGGGAGGATAAATGAGCTCCTAAATATAGCAGATATGTCTCGCCTAGGAGAGGCTTGAGACTCTCATACACTGGAGGTGTGTAACCAATTATAGTGGCCCTAAGCTTCAATGCGTAAAGTGACTGTAATGTCTGACCCCTACCTGGCGAGGACACTCATAGAATAACCTTTGCAAGTACCCCCTACGATATTTAGGTAAGGAAACTAAGGTCACCCCAATATAACCAATGCTAAGGTGCATAGTCGCAGGTGGGATCTACTGTATGGGCAGGGTAGCAAAGCCCGAAGCTCTAAATCACTAACCGGTACTCAAAATCCCACAGATACGAATAAGATCCTGGAAATATCTCTAGCACTCACAAAACATGGCAAGGGGCTATCCCCACCATAAACGTGTATGTTGCCTAGTGCTTAACTTCTGTGAAGGAGGAGCCTCCACAAAACACTAATTATACCGAGGATTTCACTCTCTCACCTGGACAGACACCTACTTGTTTTTTTTAGTATTCTTGGATAATTTACTCACAAAAACCTATTCCAAGACTCTAAAACCTAATCTTGTTGATGTACCCTATCAAAGAAAAATGTGTAATTCATTTTAAATAAGCGTTGATTTTAGGGGTTGTGATTACTCAAAGGAAATGACCATGCAACCAATGATGTTATGACTCATCAATGAAAGTAAATATGCACACCTAATGAACAATGCCAAGTGCAATTTTGTCTAAATGAGAAAATGGGGTATGCCACTACATGAGATGCATATTTTTCCTTCAAATGACAATGCAACCATTCCTATATGAAATCCTAACTATAACTCTCATCCAAGCAATCCAATGCAAGTACCTCCTTTAATCCATATGTGAGATGCAAGTAAGAATGCAACAATATAATTATTTTATATTTTCAATATAAAAGAATGAAAATGCAATAAAAGTCATTAAAATTATTAGTCTATGCAACAAGCATAAAACACAAGCTAAGCATGACACAAAGACAAAAGGACTAATGCAATAATGACAAAACAAAAAAAGGAGATAAATGACTAGAACTACTTTCAAAGAAAAATCAATGAAAAAGCGGCCTCTGGTCACAAAAGAAGCAGTCAACAGACAACATCAGTACCCAGGAAGACCCAACCACACTCACAACCCACCCAACAACTTCCCACATCAAAAACTCAACCAAAAGGGAGGGTGCACGCGACTGTTCAAGGAACAATATCGTATGTACACAACTTTTAGCCAAAAAGCTGCATGTATACGCAACTTTTAGCCAAAAACATGCATGTATACGTGACTTTTGGCCAAACACCTGTGTATGTATGTGACTTTTAGCCAAAAACCCGCGTATACAAAGAAGAAAGTGGTAATAGGCAGGCCAAGGATCAATCAAATCTAGGGGAGTGTTAATGGATGAACAGACTACTAAATACGACACAAAAATGAGGAGAAACAAATAGCAACTCAAGCACATTGTGCCCCTAATCCCAAAATAAAAACAAGGAACTTCCCAGTGGAGCCGCCAATTCTGTTACGGAGAGAAACTCCCTATGGATTGGGGTGTACCACAACAGACTGAATGACACCATAAATCATTCCATTTCAATATGCAAGAGAAATAAGGATATCTAACACTAAGAGATATGAAGCATACCTTATTCTGAATGGTTGATGTAGATCCCCATTGAGCTTTTCCAACACGCTTGAATTCACAATTCGCTCTCAACAACAACAAACAAAACAAGCATGCTATATATCAAAGTGTTAGGCCTACTATAGCATATATAAACCATCATGTATAAGCAAAATAAATACATCCATGGATACAATATTCATAGTTATGCACATGTATTGGACATGAAATGGATATTTCTATTAATAAAACAGAGATACAATAGTGACAAAGTCTGTCGACACTTCTTCGAACCGGAGAAATCGAGTCCTCCACCTGGGCCTCCACCACCTCAATCCTCCCTCACAATGATAAGCTTACAAAGAAAAGGCACGCTTGGGAAGAGAAACACTATATGCTCCAAAGGGACAAAGGGATGCAGACTCAAGCATAAACAAGTGAGGCAACAATGAACTATAGTTTCCTTGCTCTCCAAAATTCTCCTTCTTCAATGTATCCAAGAGGCTCAATATATAGCACTCCAAATAGGCAATGGAGAATCGAGGCCAAGCGTTCTCAAGGCATATGGAAGGCCAAGAGTCAAGTTATTCAGAACTCTATGAGTTAAATTCCAAAAACTTTTGTCTTCATGCACATTTCCCGATGTACACGGGTTTTGGCTCAAAAGTTGTGTGTACACGCGGATATTGCTTTAAAAGTCGCGTATACACATAAACAGGTGTTTTTTGGGGACTTCCGTGGGCCATCAAAGTATAACTTGAGAAAAGGGGGTGCAAGGAGTTTGCAGAGGGACATGTAAGGCCATCAAGATGTGATCTACCAAGTCTGGTAAAATTAGCTATAACAACAAGCAAACCAAAAACACTAGATAACTTATCCAAAATAACTTTGCCTTTGATTCATTATGTCACATCTTCAAATTGTTGATTGTACTTTTGACGCTCAAATATCATTGTTTGATATTTTTGAAGAGGATAAAGATCGCCATTCCTGTCCCATGGAGATGGGAGACCTTTCTCAAGGAAATCATGAAAAATATTTTTAAAATAATTGGAATCTTTTTCCAGTTGCAGTTTTTTTATTCACTATTTGAGCACACACCTTCTTTGCAATTACTTTAGATGCTTCCATAATAATGGTGGTTCGGTATCTAATATCCAAAGTCTCTAATTCCATCCCAATTTTGGAGTTTAAAATATCGATGACTGAGGATGCTTTATCTGGTCTATCCCCAAGATATGATAGTGTGTCCTTGACCTCCCTAACTAATGTGGAGGCCAACTCCTGTTCTTCCTATCAAACTATAAATCGATTCTAGTGCTTCATCAATGTAGCTACAATCTAATCCCAAGCTAGGTGATTTGCACCTATCATGGGATACTTCCACGAGTACTTTCCATTTATCTGATCTAAGTATTTTTGATGCTTGTATCAAGTGCTTTGTAACTCTTGGACAAGTGCCTCACTTTTATGTACTGATTGCTTCAAAATATCGACCTCTTCTTTATACTTTCAGAGATCTTCTTTCACCTTGATCAATTCTGCATCTGGGAAGGACATATATGATAAAGATTTTTCTAGCTGATCAGTTGGATCTACCGAAGAAGATTCAAACAGTGTAGTTCCTCTTGAAGTTAAAAGTTTACCATTATCCTCCTTTATAGAACTTATTTCCCTTTCTAGGTTGATAACTTTATTCTTGTATTCCTGACCTATTTTTGGAACTTGCTCAATCTCCTCTCGAGATATTACTAACTCAGGCATTTGTACATCTTCTATTGCTGGTAGCTTCAACTTCTACGTTAGAACCCAACTCTCCTTATCCTTTTTCTTTCAACAAATTCGGAGTTGTAGCCTGATTGAGAGGGTCTAGTCCTTTTTTCTAGGACTTTATTTTCTAGCTCAATTAACCTCAATAAATTGCCTCTATTTATGACCTTTTCCTCTTTGAGTTATTTTTCTAGCCTGCCAACCATATTTTGGAGCTTGTTGATTTTCATGTTGGATCTTAAGACATCTCTTGACTACATATTTCCTATTTGTCTGTGAAGTTGAACATTGTCAAGTGTATCGAATTTTTCCATGTTGAAATATACATGGGTGGACTTGTATTGATAAGGAGTGAGTTTTTTTCCGATTAATGTGGGCTCTAAGACTACCATTTTAAACATGTTGTGTCTAAAATCCATGCCTAACAATAACCTGGATTGCCCAAGTGATGTGAACTAGGAGTTAGGGAACATATTTTTTCTTAGCCGCACACTATTTGATATGATAGCATTGAAGGCTCTAATCAATCCGAATGTCTACTGATAGTTTCAGGGGATGCTTCTGCTCCTCATGGCCATCTGGTTGTTGGGAATTTTCAATGAGAAAATGTGCTTGTAGTGAGGGTGACAATGTGCTTACTTGTGATTGGAAGACATGCATGGTTAACTGGGGCTGAATTCCAGGCATTCTAGATTCATGTATTCCTTGATTCTCATCTGTTATTTTAGTCTCATGAGTACTTTATACTTTATCCCTCTTCAATTTTGCATCTGATTTGACCAGGGTTGGCACCACCTATGATTTCTTTTCTTGTTCTGGATACATAATTGCTTTTACTTCCTGCTAACTTTCTAGGTTGGCAATCTTATTTAACATCTCTTGTGGGTGATGAGGATATTCAACTAGTCTCACAATTTGTCTCTTTTTAGATATTACACCTTTAGGGTCATAATTCCATCTGAATACCATAGGCATATTCAAATTTTGTAGCAATTGTTCCACTATAGTTTGCGTTGTAGGAGATTTTACAATAAAGGGACCCACTTGCTGAGGGATTTTGAAAGTGACAAGGTTATTATTTGTCCAAAAATGTATCGCATTAGAGTTGAACTACTGTTTAATGTACCCGAGAGAAAAAATCCTTGGGGTAAGAAAAGCAGGAAAATGACAGGGATAGACTTCACAGCCATAAATATGGATCTCTTTGTGGTACTCCTCAAACAAGAACCAATCTCCCCAAGCAGAGTCATGTCTTAACTAGAGCAATATTTTATAATCAGGTAAAATTATGGGTAGTGGGGTACCATTTAGAATAGTATATACCTTGGACATGATTTGGTTGAAAAAGTCCAAGTATTTATCCCTGTTAGGGTGATGGAGGATCAAGTTAATGTGAGACTCAGGGAAGCGATCAAGAAACTGGTAACTGATCATGTATAACAAGTAATATTGATATCATAAGAACATGAGAGTGGAGAAGGTAGAAATATAATCCCAATAATCAACTAGGAATTGAGCAAAATCTAATTTGATGCCTCATTTTGCTGGGTTTGCAATGGATTCTAGGAAAAGAGCAAGGACATATTCATTTATTATCTGATCACTGTTAAAAGTGAGCAAATGATAGATAAGGGACATTCCAATTCTAGGTAGCTCGGCAAAAACTTCCAATTTGTAGGGAGGTTCCCCCTATGGAAACTCAACATTTGGTGAGAGCAATATTCATAAAAAAATAGCCTTTTATTCAAGGGAGGGCTCATTGTACTTGATGCTCAACGATTATTCGGTGAAAACCTTTCGTGAAATTCCTTTTGGAATTACCAACATTGTTTCAATGAATTATTTATTGATTGTTCATACTGGCATTTCGGCTCACTCTAAAACCACACTGCTTTATTCTGAATAAAGATCAACACACCTACCCACACATTCTAGTAAATGTTGCATTCAAGGGACAAACATGAGAAGAAACCCCAATTCCTAGAAGTGAAAATAGTCTTGTCCAACTTCAAACCTTTTTTAGCCTCCGTAGCTACCTGGTGCATATTTGTGATGGAAGTCACGTTATCGAAAACCTACGAAAGTGTATTTGATAGGTGCTCTTGTGGAATTATAGAATCTACAACAGGTTATGGGATGCGTGAGGACGCCATAGAAGCTGATGGAGGCACCTCCATGGTAGAAAAATAGAATTTGTGCTTTTGATTGTGAGGGGGTAGCACAGAGGGTAATACCTTGCAGGTAATAGGAGCTCACAATCTTAGCCTAGTATTTGGAATTTGAAAATGAGAGGGAGGTGGCTAATATAAATCAATTTGACACCAATTAATGCAGCTGCCACATGGAAGGATGCAATAGGCATGACTTAACTTGTGGTAGGTGCACACTTAATTTTGGATTCGTTACTGGAGCGGGGACACATGATGACAAGCTATTGGATGAATGACACTTTGGATTAGCAGTTTGAGCTGCGTAGTGATAGGTGATTTATTTCTTCAGGATAAATGGAGGGAAGGATTTAGTAAACTAATTTAGTGATCTAGAACTCACAAGCTTACACCGTGTGTCTGTGGTGGTTTTCTTTCAGGGTCATAAACCTCAAAATAAAATGTGATCTCTTTTTGTTGCTTAAACTCTTTATAGCTGTCAATTCATGAGATCACACAATCTACCCATTTGACTCACGCATAATATCTTTCACGTTGTCCCATTACTTATACTTCTCTTGACGCTTGACAAGATCTTGATGCTTCAACTTAACATATTTTGCATGCATGGGACAACTCTAACGATCATGTGGTTTCAGGATCGTGAGAGATTGGTATTTTTGAAACTGCTTTATCGATGTTGAACCTCTTAGGAATTGTCACGTGTAACAGGTGATATTTACTCAAGATCACGAAATGAAAAATAAACATTGTGCACGTTGGTGACCCTGAACGAATTGTATCTGTTGATTTATTCAATGAGGGCGATCTCAACCACGATCATACAACCCTTTGTGATTAGATCACATGCTTCCATATCTTTCTGATAGCATTAGAAACTACCATCGTTCAGCTTTCTAGGAGGCGATTTTGACAACCACACGGTCCTATCAGCACGAGCAAGATCAATTTGCGCACTTCAAGCAGGGAACAAGTTCTTCTTGAGGTGCTTGAAAAATACAGCACCAAAGGCTCTCATGTTAACAAAAAAAAACCAATAGTTATTAGTTTGTTAATGCAATGAAAAGATATTAATCTTAAAAATAAAGTCAAACCTTTATTCGTTTAACTTTATAAGAGTAATTATTGAATATAAAAATCAATCTCAAATAATTTTAGCCAAATACTCAAGGTATTAACATTGGTTTGCATTCTCTTTTGGTGTACAAGGGTATGAGAAAAAAAACACGTGATTAAAATTGTTGTTGCAATATATGTGCAAGGAATAGTATTAAAAAAACAAGAGACAATATTTGAAGATCCAAACTTGGGACGTGTTGGTGCAGAGTTCAAAGAGATCTTACGGAGCCAGTGTTATTACTTAGTTCAAAGAGATCACATTGAGCACTAGATTGTTGATTTAAGAATAATGTTTAAGATATGATATATACTTTCTTTAAAACACGCTTTGAATCAATTGCATACACATGTTTTCTTTTGAAAGCATACTTTCAATCAATACATACACATGCTTGTTTTGGAAGCTTAGTGTAAAAATGCAAAATTAAGGTCAAGTTCAAACAATGATTTAGAACAATAAGTAAACCTTGTGAAAAAAATGCTTTTGTTAATCTAAATAACGCTAAATATCTGATCTAATTGATTCAATTAATCGATATGGTTTGAACCAGTAAAATGAAGGTCAAGTTAAAGCAATTATAATAAGTGAACTTATTAATTGAAATTTTAATTCTAAAGTTGCAAAATGAAGATTAAGTCAAAACATTAAATTGTAACAATAAACTCTTAATCTTACATGCCAATATTAACAGGAATTTACTACAACACGTAGAATGCCTTTCTGACCTCTACTTGGCTGCTTGGGCAAGCAACCATTGTTTAAATGGATTTGTTGCCTAGAGCACGAAGATTCCCAACATTTCTTTATCTTAATTCATGGATAATCCAGAAGGAAGATGACACCGGGAAGCCATAGAGTGAGACCATGAGAGATATGAGGTGTCTTCTATGCAAAAAAAAGGTTTGTGGTATGATATTTTTATAAAATCTTCTAGGTTTGTTGATTGCACAGAATTAGTTTATGGTATGGTGTTTTCATTTAAAGCACTTGATTTGGTTAAAACCACCCTGATTAATTCTTAGCCTCGAGTCTCTCTTCATGACACTGGATTTTGTTGATGCTTGACAATTTGGAAGTTGACCAAGAAAAGAGCTTGAATTGTTGCCTCAAGAGGCCATAGAGATCCAACATGGTAAAAAAAATAGCCCGTTGGGGTTGCTCACTTTGAAAAGAAGACAAGCTATGGAATATATTTTGATTTCTATGGAAAAAATGAAGAGAAATTTAGAGGCCATACTGAGTTGAAAGGGATTAGAATGCACCTTAGGGATTCATAGGTGAAACCCTCATCCATGATAACCAGAGCTAAGTTTTAGTTCATGTTCAACGAGAATATAACCATGTTAATGATGACAACCCTATCATACAACTATCACAATTGCAACCTAGACAACTATAACATTACCAAAAACTAAAGAGTATATATGGCAAATGGCATTGCAGTCCAGAAATGCCTGAGCTCAATCGACAACTACCGGCCCACCATTGTTAATCCTATTAATTAACTGTCATATAGACCAAAGAACATAGTTAATATGGGCAATTAACTAATATACCAAAGAACGTAAGATAATTGGTATTTAATAATTGGCTCAATGGACGAAATGTCGACTAACTTTTCTCATAATAAAATAGTCATATACATACACATGCTTGTTTTTGAAGCCTAGTTTATATGATTTGAACACGCAAAATTAAGGTCAAGTCCAAACAATGATTTAGAACAATAACCAAACCCTTTATAACGAAGGTCAAGTGAAAAATGTGCTCAAATTGTTAGTCTAAATAATGCTAAATATATGATCTAATCGATTCAATTAATCCATATGGTTTGAACTAGCAAAATGAAGGTCAAGTCAAAGCAATTATAATAAGCGAATTTATTAATTGGAATTTTAATTCTAAAGTTGCAATATGAAGATTAAGTCAAAACACAAAATTAAAACAATAAAATCATTATCTTTTTTTTGTAAGCTGCACATTCTATTAATCGGGAAAATCAAAATTTACATAACGGTAGAGGGTCTAAGGCGGTCTCAGGTGATGAAACCACCACCCAAGCCATTCAAAAAATTACATGAATTTCTGGCATTACCGGAGCAAAGAACGTCCTATGGCCCTAAGGGCCAAGAAAACCTTAAACCGTCTATTGATCTACAGGATCTACCTTTATACAAAAACTTAACAGAATAATAATAGATTATGGCAAAAAGACTTAACATAGCAAGTGAACCAGGAAGTGGCTGCGTCGACTCCGGAGACATGGCTGAATTAGCGTGGTGGAGCCTCCTCCAGGATGGGACAGGACCACCCCTCTTCCTCTGAAATTGTGACCGAATTAGTAACCGGAATGAACGCAGGTGGTGGCGACATCTGACTACTTGTATATACGTTGGTTGTAGCTTCCAGAGTCAGAGCCGGTCCTCTATCTATCGATATTCCTCCTGTGGCACTGCCACAACCACATCCCACTTCCTTAGCTCCAATAGGGCTATGCTCAGTCACAAGGCATTTCTAGGAAAAGGTTGCGTCCAGGCCAGTAAGCTGGTTATCCATGTCAGTCGGTTTGGCTTTGACAGAAGCAATGGTATTGCAAGCCAAGCTCCAGCTTCCCATCATGTCTCCCATAAGAACCCCCATCATGTTTTTTATCAGTTAGTAATGATTGATTTTCTCCCCTCCTCGCTTAGCGGTGAGCCACTCATTAACCAGACAGCCTTCCCAGTTGTCAATTGAACCACAGACCTGCATTGAAATTTTAGCTTTGTAGCCCTCCTCTGGCATGACACTGAGACCCCTTTGTGACTTGTCGCGACCACTGCTACCCCATGAACATCCTAGAGACATGAGATAAGTGGAGGTTATGAAACTGTAAAACCAACATCGGCTGAATAAGATACAAAACGAGCTAACCACAAGAACCAGAAGAAAACTAGAAGAAAACATGCACATCAGGGTGCAAGTGGACGTCGCCACCTTCTTATCTCGATCCTTTTGTACTCATGGAATACCCACACGCTTAATCCTCAATGCCATTAAAACCAGGTTGAATGCCAATGGTACAGGATTGAGCATCGCCAGCCTAGGACGAGACAACTTCACCCACCCATGCAACAGAACTGAAGGGCCGGGGAGGGGTATTGATGTCTCCAACATGTGTGGTGCCACGCTTTCGGCTCCTAGACCAAGGCATAATACACTATCGGTCAGGAAAACTGACATCCGCATCCTGGTAACAATAAAATCTTTATCTTACATGCCAAGGTTGCATGAATTTACTACAACATGTAGAATGCGTTTGCGACCTCTATTCGGTTGCTCTGGAAAGCAACCATTTAAACAATGGCCTTATTGCAACACCAATATTCCAAACATTTATATACCTTAATTCATACATAATCCAAAAGGAAGATGCCATCATGTAAGGAGAGAGAGGGACTACTAGAGCTACAAGGTATCTTTGCACACAAATGGTTTGTGGTGTGATATTTTTATAGAAGCTGTCAGTTGGGTTGCTTGCAAAGAATTAGTTTATGGTATAATGCTTTCATTTAGAGCACTCAATTTGGTTAAACCTGCCATGAGTAATTGACAACCTTGAGTCTATCTTCACGACATTGGAGTCCATTTATGCTTGACAATTTGGATACTGACCAAGCAAATAGATTGAATTGTTTCCTCAAGAGACCACACATATCTGGCATGGTAAAAGCATAGTTTGTTGGGGCTGCTGACTTTGAAAAGAAGATAAACACTGATCAATATGACCAAATGCAAGCTATGGAATAGAATTTGATTTCTATGGAAAAAAATGCAAAGAAACTTAGAGGTTATACTTGAGTTGAAAGGGATTAGAATGTACCTAGGAGAGTCATAGGTGAAACCCTCATTTGTGATAACAAAAGCTAAGTTTTAATCCATGTTCACCGAGAATACAACCATGGTAATGGTGACGCCCCTATCATACAACTATCATAGTAGCAACCAAAACAAATATAACATAACAACAAACTAAAGAGTATATATGGCAAATGGCATTGGAGTCCATCAACACTTGAGCTTAATCGATGACTAGCGACCCACATTGTTAATTCTAACGATTAATTGTCATATCGACCAAAGATCATAGTTAATCTAGGTAATTAACTACCACACATATACGAAAGAACAGAATACATTTGGTATTTAATAATTGGTTTGCTATATGAAATGTCAGCTAGGCTTTCTCATAATAAAAGCTTAATAGAAAGGTGAATGTTTATTCCACCACAACAATAATGATAAATGAATCTAGCTTCAACATGTTGGGAGAGGGTGGCAAACAATTGGTATATTCATTCACACATTAGTCATGCGCTTTGTTTAAGCGCATGATTAATGTGTGAATGAATATATATCGTTTCCCCCTTGCGCTTAAACAATGGCATGATTAATGTGTGAATGAATATATGCTTTTGTGTCTCGTTAGCGGTCATGGATAGAGATCGATTGGACATCAACTTTTTTCTAATTTCTTCAACCCTTAACATTACTGTAATGAATGAATGAATATATATATATATATATATATATATATATAATTTGAAATATTATTTATAATTTAAAAAATAATAATTAATATTTATTACAAGGAAGTTACAATTAAATACTTTTTACTATATTTTAAAAATTATAAAATTTGAAATTTTAACCAAATTTGTATAATTTTTAAAATAATAATTTTTAGAAAAATGATTTAAAAACTAAAAAATTATTCAAAATTTAACTAAATCTAATTACAAATACAATGAGTAAGCTTTCTTTATTTGGAAGTCTTCTATGTTAAATTCTCAGTTAATAGAAAGAAGATTAAGGATGTCAACATTATTAGTAAGTTTAGTAACCTATGCATCATATAATGATACAACCTCGCAATAGATTCATAAGTTAACTACCCAATTGCTTTTGCTGATGAAACCATTGATTTAGTAGTTGGCTTAAAGATGGCTCGGATTTGAGCATAGGAACTCATATCTATAATGAGACAACATCGCAGTAGATTCATAATTCAATTGACTAGTTGCTTTTGATGATGAAATAGTTGATTTAGGAGTTGGTCCGGATCTAAGCATAAGAACTTAGATCATAAGCATGGGAAGAAGTAGATGAAACTTGTTCCATCGAAGCATGCAAACCTAGCAAGCCCAATTTTTCACTAGAAATTGATTTGGATAAGACCTTCTTAACCCTTCAAGCAATTACCTTTGGCATAAACGATATGGAAATATGCAAAAGTGCTAAAGTTGGTATACTAGGCAACGTGTTACTAAAAGAGTTAAACCATCAAAAATCGCATTGGGCCAAGTCATGCTCTCAAAGAACTTCAACATTTTATTGCGCCGAGAGGCGCTCTACAGCCCAGTATGGGGAAGATCTTGTAACGTTACGTAACGTTATTTTTATTAATAATAAATAAATTTTCTAATTATAGGCCAAAATAAATGTCGGCCACAAAAACAATCTAATATGGGGGAGATGTTGTAATCTTCCTACCTAACAAAACAATAAAAAAGTAAAAATTTAATTATCCGTAAAAAAAAATATGTGGGTCAGGAAAAAAACACAATATGGGGGAGATGTTGTAATGTTCCTACCTAACAAAATAATAAAAAATAACAAATTGAATTATCCGCAAAAAAATGTTGGCCTTGCACATGGTTTTAAAACCATTTGCAAGGCCTTCTAAACAACCCATGGTTTTATTGTACATGGTTTAGGAGGGCCTTGCAAGGCCTCCTAAATAACCCATGGTTTTATTGTACATGGTTTAGGAGGACCTTGCAAATGGTTTTAAGACCACGTGCAAGGCCTCCTAAACAACCCATGGTTGTAGGAGGGCCTTGCATATGGTTTTAAAACCATGTATGGGGAAATGTTGTAATGTTCGTTCCTAACAAAATAAAAAATAACAAAAAATATTGTATGTTAGCCATAAATAATATTATATGTGGACCTTAAATAAAAAGATTTGTCTTTTGGTTTGAATCAAATCAATGGATACCTAAGAGGAGGTTTGCACCTAGGGAGATTTGATCCATCTCGGCGCTTAATAGAGCCTAGGATTTGGATCTACGCTGGTTGCGCTCTACAGCCTAGTATGAGGGAGATCTTGTAACGTTGCGTAACGTTATGTAACGTTACGTAACGTTATGTAACGTTACGTAACGCTATTTTTATTAATAAAAAATAATTTATTAAATTATAGGCCAAAATAAATGTCGGCAAAAAAAAACAATCTAATATGGGGGAGATGTAATTGTCCTACCTAACAAAACAATAAAAAAGTAAAAATTTAATTATTGGTAAAAAAAAATGTGGGTCAGAAAAAAACACAATATGGGGGAGATGTTGTAATGTTTCTACCTAACAAAATAATAAAAAATAACAAATTGAATTATCTTCAAAAAAATGTTGGCCTTGCACATGGTTTTAAAACCATTGGGTTGTACATGGTTTAGGAGGGCCTTGCACATGGTTTTAAAACCATGTGCAAGGCCTCTTAAACAACGCATGGTTTTATTGTACATGGTTTAGGAGGGCCCTGCAAATGGTTTTAAAACCACATGCAAGGCCCTACTACAACAACAACCATGTGCAAGGCCTCTTAAACAACCCATGGTTTTATTGTACATGGTTTAGGAGGGCCCTACAAATGGTTTTAAAACCACATGCAAGGCCCTACTACAACAACCCATGGTTTTATTATACATGGTTTAGGAGGGCCCTGCAAATGGTTTTAAGACCATGTGCAAGGCCTCCTTAACAACCCATGGTTGTAGGAGGGCCTTGCATGTGGTTTTAAAACCATGTATGGAGAAATGTTGTAATGTTTGTTCATAACAAAATAAAAAATAATAAAAAATATTAAATATTAATAATAAAAATATTATATGTGGACCTTAAATAAAAAGATGTGTCTTTTGGTTTGAATCAAATCAATGGATACCTAAGATGAGGTTTGCACTTGAGAGATTTGATCCCTCTCGGTGCTTGATAGAGCCTAGGATTTGGATCTACGCTGGTTTCCAAATTGAGCAATCCTTTGATATGTGCATCAAATTCAACATTCTGCAAAGTGGCAGGGACTTGTCACTGTGTGTGCAATTAAATGACTCCACACTAACCACATTCTCATCAATGTGGCAATTTCTCCTACAAGGTGCTTCCACACTGCATTGGCCTCTTTTTTTTTTAAACTTGTGTGTTGGGAAAACATTGCTCACCGGCAATTACCTAGTTTATAAGCTGCCAAATTTCCATAGCACTAGACTCACTATATATGTATAATGTGTGTATGTACACTACTCCCCACATTTTGAATTGCGGGAAATGGATGGCTGCACCATAACCCTAATTGAAAGTTGATCAGACAAAAATTTCTTTGAACTTATGGAAGGTTTCATAATGTCACAACTGCTCAAGGAAATATATATTTTACCAGAACCTTAGAGTGTTATACCAGTAACGAACGTAGAGTACAACACTGGCTACCAGAGTCCAACATCGAATAGAAAACTCCCTCCCTTTCGTTGGTTGATAAAGGGATGTCCATTCCATTAGACATCGTACAAGAGTGCAAGATCGTCACAACAAAACCGAGTTTCAAAAGAGGCCATAGGATTTATCTACCAAAGCAAAGGAAGGGTTATCGATAGAGTGTATGTTCAGAGCTAGAAGTTGTAGTGAAACATAAGTTTTACACGAATCCAAACAATGTAATAGACATTGTTTAGGTTAAAATTTATAATAATAAAATAAGAAGAAAATATAAATATTAATATAATAATTAATTAAAAGAAATAGAGAGAGTATTATTATTTAATTAAAAGAATGTATTTCCAAATGAAAAGTAATAAAAGGGTTATTTGATGGTATTGAATTGTATTCCTAAAACTTATTATAATTCATATATATATATATATATATATATATATGATATGATATGATATGGAAAAGTAATAAAAGGGTATTTGATGGTATTGAATTGTATTTGAATATTAATAAAATTTATTATAATTCTATCATATATATATATTTGTTTTAAACAATTAATATTTAATATCTTCAACATCCGCAATATTGGTGCTACAAACAAGGAGTGAGGGAATTTATTCCAAAGATTACTAGTATTGGCCACCTTCAACACCACAACTTAGTTTGGATTTAAGGTTAGTGTAGGAATAGGGTAGAGCTTTTGCTTGTCTACAAGTACATGCCAAATCGTAGCCTTGATAAGCGGTTGTTTATTGGGCATAGAAATTTACAATTTTGAAAGGGGTTGCTTCATCTCTGCTTTATCTTCATGAAAAATGGGAACAAAGAGTAGTGCATAGAGATGTCAAAGCAAGCAATATGTCATTAGATGAATATTTGAATGGTCGGTTGGGAGACTTTGGGCTTTCTCACCTATATGAGCATGGGTCAAATCCTCACACAACCCATGTAGTAGGAACTCTTGGATGGCTCGCACTAGATCTTGATGAATTTCCCTTTATAGTTCAACGCATGTCATTTTTTGCTCCTAACACCAATATTACTATTTTTGATACTTTTGGTGTGACTAGCTCTCTATATTTGAAAGTCTTCTTCTACCCATCCTATCTCATTGGCATCAAAGCTATCATTTCACAAAAAAAAGTATATGATGATAATTTGGTTCATTGTTTCAAAGTTACAAGAAATTGAGAAATTAACTATTACTTTTGATAAAAAGGAGGATTCAAGCCCTAAATTCTACTATTGATTCATTTCCCCATTGGACTTTGAATGCTTTATCATTACCTCAACATCAAAGGTTAAGTTTATTTAGTTTGGTTTCATCCTTAATTTTTTTTAGTTTGGTTTCATCCATGTTTTAATGAATACTCATTTACCATCAAAGGAAAAATATGTTGAAGTGAACCAACAAGTAAAAGTTTATTGATTTAGATATTTAGTCTTCTATAGCTTGAAATATTAACCATCCTTAACTAATCGATTTGGTATCTTCAACAATTTTGTTTGGGGTGTTACGCATTAATATTTGCATTTTACAAGGTAGGCAAGTGTTATGGTTATTTTATTTTATGTGCTTAGCAATCACCTAATTGATTTCCCAACAGAGTAAAGATAATGGTAAATAATAAAATTTTTTTCCCAACATAGTAAAGATATTTGTGTATAATTTCTTGTTTCCCAAATCTTGAGAAACATCAATGTATCCTAGAAGCTTCCTAATGCTATCCCCTTCCACCTATTGTTTATTTTTTTGAGCAAATATGATGATCTTTGAACTTTAAAACTTTAATTGTAGAAATATTGAATATTGGAATCAATAGAAAATTCAATCACATAAATCATTCATCCACAACACAAGATGTACCTTGGGGAATAACCTCAAAACAATTAGGATGAAAAATCCCAACAAATCTTTAAAGTATAATTATGATAGATTGCAAAGAATGTCTTTTACACAATAACATATTCCTTTTGGAACCTCGAGCGCTAGAGAAGAGAGAATATTGAGCAATAGAGAATAGATATCAACTGTATCAACTTGCCATGTGCCCAACACATTAATAACAAGCTAAAATCATTGGCATGTAAACAATAGTGAATAGTTGCATGAAAATAATGCACCACATACACCAAAACTGCGAATTGCCGCCATAGATAAAATCTGGTACATTGGATTCTTCATAATGCATAAAATATGCACCATGATTTTCTTCTTTGACATTAACTGATGCTTAACTGACTCCAGAGTGAACTTGCCATCTAATTGAATGTACGACCACTTAGTTAGGATGCTAACTTAAGTGTCATAATGCCTTAACTCAAGTGTCGTCATGAAAATACTTAAATAACTGAAGTGTCATCTTTTGATTAACTTAAATGTCGTCGTTTAGTCAACCAATCCATCTTTTTTAACACTTAGTTAACTATTATTAACTGAAATCATGTTGATTGATTTACTTGAAGTGACGATTTTGAGTTCTTTAATTATCTGAGGCATACATTGTAACTTTAATTGAAGCTTAACAATATTTAACTGATGCATATATTGTTATCTTAACTAAAGCTTTAACAATTCGAGTTCATCTTAGTCAATTGAAGTCATCTCATGTGCAATTCGAATTCTATTTTCCTCTATGCCATATCTCTTTATCTCTTATATTTACTACAAGGTCAATATGTGTTAACTTTATTTATCTATCATATCAGATTATACTCAGAATGTTTGTCAGATGCCGTGATCATATTATATTAATCCTGATCAAATGATCATATGCTAAAGTAATTCACTCCAGAGGTGGCTAGTCTCTATAGGAGACTTAATAACATCTAGTGACCATGGTTAGTAATATATCACACAACATTAAATGCTCCAACATGCAAAGCATCCACCTCTATAACTTGAGGTCCACCCAATGGGTACCTACTATAACTAGAGGTCCACATGAGAATCAATTAACTGTATAATTGGAGGTCCACCCCATGGGTACCTACTATAACTTGAGGTCACATGAGAATCAACTACCTCTATAACTGGAGGTCCACCCCATGGGAACCTGCTATAACTAGAGGTCCACAAGAGAATTTTACTTGACACATACAAGTCTCGAGCCTTATACAACAAGACTTTTACAACATCATCACTTTGATAAATCAACGCATTCACCTCAACACATGAGGAATAACCTATTACATTTGAAGGTTTAGTCATCCTTGCGTCCAACTCAAGAATCCACTCCAAGTACCCAAGTCCAACTTAGGTTTCCCTACCTCAACACTTGAGGCCCAATCATGGATGCATAAGATTGGCTTGGAGAATGACTCGTGATGTTGTATATTTAACACCTATCTCCGGGGAAGTTTTACTTTAGATGGAAAAACAAGCATAGATTCTTGGTGCCCAAACCTTGACTACTTTAAACTTTAATATATCCTAAAAGCTTCCAAATTCTATCCTCTTCCACCTATCTCTAGGGAGGTTTTACTTTAGACAAAAAAACAAATAATTGTGTATAATAAACATGGCTACTTGATTTTAAGATTGCCTGCTAAAAATATATATTTGTTTCCTAAATTCTACATATATATTTTCTTGCTAAATATTTAGAAGTTTTAACTTGAATTCTATACATATTTCTCCAATAATTTTTCTTGTAATCATCATCTTATACTTTATATCTATATATATCTATATCTCTCTCTCTCTCTCTCTCTCTCTCTCTCTCTCTCTCTATATATATATATATATATATATATATGGTTTGAATATACTTTTCATCGGGATTATCTTTGTTTGTAGATTGACTTACAAACATCAGATTCACCAACAAGATCCCACTTGCATTTATTATTATCATTGTTTCAGTTTCCACCAATTTTCGTAGAAAAATATTCAAGAATGTAGCCAACACTCACCTCGTAGTAACTCCAGGACGCCTCTCCAAATGGAGTGATGAATGACAAGCGGCTATTGATGCAGAAGGTGGTCTTCATGGTGGAAATGTACAAAGTTCCCACAATGGGGCCAATAGATGATAGATAGTAAGTGGATGTTTTCTGTGGCTTCTCCTTTAGAGAGAGGGGAAATGTCCATTAGAATAGAGATTAAAGGCTTCCTCTATGAGGACTTTGGCACCCAAGCTCACCTTGCTCCACTTCCTCCCAACATAACGTGCCTAGTTTTCATTGCAATTCGACACAATCTATTAATCATAGCATAGGCATGCATTTAAGAACAATAGGAGAAACTAAAATTATACTTATGGTTGTCCAAGCATTTGAGGCTAAATTTTCATCCTTTTTAGTCCATTTGCTGATGTTGTGCAACACCGATTCCATGGGGCCAATGCACAGAGAAGCTAATAAGAGAAAAAAATAGAATAAAATAAGACTAGCACGACCAGTTTACTTGTGGTCAGTAAACACCGATAGGTAACAAGTTAAGTGGCACAAACAAGTTACTTGTTCTCCATGTGTAGTTGCACGAATTGCTCATTATCCACACATCAACTACCAGTTATCCATGCATAGTTACCAATATATATATTAATTGTTTATTTTGAATTTGGAGTGACTGCCATAAAATCAATATGGACAATACACTCGTCTCATCTTTGTGCAATCTGGGAAAAGCATAAGCGCTAGTCCACCCCAAATTCTAAAATATAAACACCTATTGGTGTAAAAATGCTTGATAGATAAAATATTCATTATGTGAACGTACTCTTTGAATGTTGTACTGGGGATGGTTGCACAACATGCAGGTTGGTAATCGAGTGCTCATCAGGGGTATTCCACATAGCGACCTCTTGTTTGTGCAGATGAGCAGAGTGGGACACAAGATCGCCCATGACTTTAGTTCCCCATTTTAGACTCTCTCATTGTGAAATATTGAATCTCCAAGCAATAATAGTGAGGGAGTAGAACCCTCAACCTCCACTTTCAAAGACACCAAAACAATTAGTTGATGAAAAATTAAAAATGAAATAATTTTATATTTTTAAGAAATGCTTAATTGATGAAGATTTAAAATCACCAAAATAAATATTTACTTAAGATTAAAACTTGAGACCGTGCTTCATAGCTCAAATATCCTTTTAAATTATATCAATTCAATACTAGCCAGACAATTCACACAGTAAAATAAGTTTTTGATGTACCTATTTAAATGGTTGTTTATTTGTAGATGATGAATTGTAGGATAGGATTTACGATGATAAACCTTTTATGGAACTTACTAAAGAGGTGTCATGCATGTTCTAATAAAATTTGAAAAAGAGTTTATTGTTTGATGAATATGAGGGAAAATCTTGAGGCAAATTCTAACTCGAAAAAGAAAATAAGACAATAAAATTGCTTTAAAAGATTGGAATTCCTATCTTAAAAAGATTTATGAATCCACAGATATCAAAGATAACATTCAAACCCTTCTTACAACGAAATAAGTTTTCTCGTTAGAAGACATAGATTTCCGGGTTAAGCGCTTAGAAAATGGACAAGCCAAAGACATTGAAGGCTACCAAGTGGAAATCTTAAAAATTGGAGGGCATGTCCTCACCCCACACATCCACAAACTCTTTAATCTAGCGGTCAAGCAAGGGTTTCCTACACCTTGGACTCAAAGCCTCATTATTCCTATTTTCAAAAGTGGTGATAAAAATGACCCCTCTAATTATCAGACTATTATGATTATCCCTCTCTTAGATAAGTTATATGGTATTATCTTAGAAAAGAAGATCAATGGATGGTTAGAAATGGAAGGTAAGAGGGCTAAAGGCCAAGCAGGTTTAGAAGGAATCATTCAACCACAAACTGCCTTGTTCCACTTAGGATCATTGCAGAGGAATGCCGTAATAATAAGTCTGAGCTATTTTGTTGCTTTGTGGATTTTAGAAAATATTTTTGATACAACGCCTAAGAAATAACGTGTGGAATATGCTAGAGGAGGCTAAGGCTCTTTTTGAGTTGAGAGCTGCCATGATAAGGTAATACAAAAATGTCATTACCAAGTTTAAGAATAATGAGGGGTGAACAATTGATATAAATTGTAATATTGGATTTAAACAAGGTTAACCGCTCTCCCCTACCCTTTTTGGAATTTACATTGATAAGGTAGAAAAGTGTTTAGAAGAAGCAGGTTGCACCGGTACAATCTTAGTTGGGATAGTTATCATCCTCCTACATTATACTGATGATATTGTTCTTATGGAAAGGCGTCCTTCTGATCTCAATAAGAAATTAAGAATTCTTAAAGATTTTTGCTCTAACATGGGTATGACTCTTAGCACCGACAAGACAAAAACCATGATTATAAAATCTAAGAAAGACACGTATGCAAATTTTATTTATGATAATAGAAATCTAGAGGAAGTGACTTCTTACGAGTATCTCGGAATTGATATTCATCACAAGGTCAATTGGAACTATAGCATTGAGAAAAGGATTAATGGAGGGTGGAAATATTAGTTTGGTATTGAAAATAACTGTAAATCAACCAATCTGGTCATGTGGAATAAAAAGAAGTTCCTCTTTGAAACTCTTATCATCCCTGTTATCTGGTATGGTTGTGAAGTATGGGGGTGTATATTAGAATTTGAATGCCATTTATATATTCAAGCATATAGTTCTAATAATGTTTGCAGCAGATAGATGGAGAATAAAGATACAAACTGAACAAAACAAACCACACTGGAATCAGACAAGTATTGCTCAAGAATTTACAATATCATTCACAATAATAATATCTGGTGTTACAATAGTTTACATAGGAAGAATTCAAATGCATGGGGTATGAATTCGAATCTCCCAAGTGGATATGACTGTATCTAACTGAATCTCTAAATCATGGTCTTCCAATCAATATCGAAGTCCAAAATCAACTCCCAGATGTCCAACCAACTCAAACAAACAATGACAGCTAGTTAACTCAGTGAAACTGAGTGTGTTAGGTGGGAAAAGGCACCTACTCCACATGCATCCATGCATTATCCATGCAAGACATGCTCTAGCTAACTGTTTGAGAACTAAATGAGGGATAGCTGAAACTATTTAGTACTAACTCCAACTAACTGAAGTAGGTTGGTGGTGGGACTCCCAATGGCTCCTAAAATGTAGGGATTAGTTTAAGAGGCGCCCAAACTGATGCACACACATGCAGTAAGTGGCAGTTAACCGCTAGCAATGTTCCCCACACTCCAGTGACTGGTACATGTGTCCCCATTAGGCCAATTGGACCCAATTGTACTAGTGGACCCAAATATTTAATTAAGCTTCCTAAGTTAGTCAATAATTAATCTAATAGACATTTGACCAAGGGAGGATTAATAATGCTAACACCCCCCCTGAATCCTAACTTGGAAAACTGTGGGCCCTGGTAACAAGACCATAGGTCACTCAAATACAATCTAAAAGATAATAAAAAATGTTGCTTAATACAACAGAGGAAACAGGGGAAAACATCATGGGACCCCTTCCCCCCCCCCCACCCCCCCTGCAAAAAAAAAGTAGAAAAATAGCAATCTGCAAGCTATCTTTAGAAGAAAGAAGCTTCCTCCTTAGAAAAATAACTTGAGCAAAAACACTGCTGCAAAATTGTAGCTCTATGTAGCAGCATGGTCCATCAGTGGACCTCTCAAAGTAATTTTGAACCGATGACTCTGTTTGTCTTTTCTAAATGGTGAAGGTAGGGAATGATCAAATCTCTTCTTCTGTGGGACATGTACCTGATCATTCACCATCATCAAGTAGCACCGACCTAGAAATTTGCTGCACCATAATGTAGAGAGAGAATCTGTGAGAGATAATGCAGCATGCTCATTTTGATACTGGGACCTTGTTCTTCTTCTGTCTTCTGGATCTCCAGCACCATTTCCAGCTGCATCAATAAGCTTTTGGGCCCATCTAGGCTTAGGCTTCTGATTAGGAATAGGTATTGGATCTAGATCTAGAATCTCTTGAGATCCAGTCTCAATAACAAGATCATGCTGAATGTGCTCTTCTTCATCTGAATCTGAAACCTATAGCACATCATCATCATTATCAAAAACAGGTGGAGAAATAGTTATACCTTCCTATGTTGCTGGAGGAGTATCATGCAGCTAATCTTCTTCGAACTGGACACTTCTTTCAATGAAGCATATTTTGGTAGAAACCTCCATCAGTTTGTAAGCTTTTACATCTTTTGCATATCCCACCAGAATGCATTCGCTGCTTTGGGCTTGGAAGGCCTTCCTCTTGTCAAGTGGTATTCTGGCTCAAGCTTTGGAACCAAAAACTCTTAGATGAGAGACATTGGGCTTATACCCATGCAGTGCTTCGAATGGAGTCACCCCAACCACTGACTTGTGGGGCACCCTATTCTGCAAATATGAAGCACAGTTTATTGCTTCAGCCCAAAGAGAAGGAGGTAGATGCTTGGCATGGAGAAGGCATGTTTCCATTTCTTTCAGTGATCTATTCTTCCTCTCATCCACACCATTTTGCTGTGGTGTGTATGGAACTGAGTGTTCCATTTGAATCCCCTTTGATTCACAGAAACTTTGGAAATCTCCTTTGGTGTATTCTCCTCCCTTATCGGATCTTATTGAATTGATCTTCTTATTGAAACTGTTCTCAAGCATAGCTTTAAAAACTTTGAAAGTCTCAAAAACTTCTAATTTTTGTTTCATGAAGTAGATCCAATAGTACCGTGAACAATCATCAATAAAAGTGAGGAAGTACCTGCAACCATTAATGGAGTTTGTCAGCATAGGTCCCGCTATATCATTGTGTATCAAATCAAGTGTAGAGGCAGCCCTATGTGCCTTCCCAACATCATACTTCTTTTCTGAATGTTTACCTACCAAGCAACCAACACATACTCCATCAGAAGTTTGGATGGAGGGAAAACCTTCAACCATTTTATCATTGTGGAGCTGCTTCAGATATTTGAAATTGAGATGGCCAAATCGCTCATGCCAAATCTTGCTGGTGTTGTTAGCATGACAAAATAAAGCTGTAGGAGGAGAAACAGGTAAGAAATGTGAGAACTCATAAGCTTTGGTAAAGTGATTTGCAATACCTTTCGCTACAAGCTTTCCAGTGGATTTTTTTGTAATATCAACTGATTCTGAGTCGAATGTAACTCTCTTGGGAGAGCCTGTATGTGTCATCTGGTAAACAGACAATAAGTTAGAAGCAAGGGAAGGCACATATAAGACATTCTTAAACTCACCATGCTTTGCTCTAACTGAGCCCCTTCCTTCTGCTGGAATCTGGGAATCTTCTCCCATGTGAATGTTAGGCCCCTTTGTTAGTGAAAGAGTAGAGAAGGATTCTTTGGAAGAAACCATGTGATTGGAAGCTCCAGAATCTATTATGTATGCCGAGGATGAAGAGATTGTTTCTTTCAAAGCATGACATCTCCCGATATCTTCTGTCTCTGGTTATTAATCATTCTTCTTTGCTATTGGGGAAGCAATGTTATGCTGCTTGAGAAGAGCTGACATTTCATCAATTTCTTTCCTCATACAACGTCTTCAATATGGTACCCCTTTTCACAATAAGGACATAAATTCTTTTCAAACTTCTTCTTCTTAGAGCTGGAGGCCCCTTCAGAAGCTTGTTGATTTTGTTTAGGCTTCGAATCAGCTACCTTTGGCTCCTTCTTCTTTGATTTCCCCTTTGCTTGCGCTTTGGAAGAGTCAGAAACTAGAAGAGCTTGATCTTTGGATGTATTGATGACTCCCATTCTCATCAATTTGTCTTGCTCTTTGATTAGGACTCAGAAAAACAATCTAATGAAGGAACCTTCCAATCAGGAAAGCTTTTTCGCTTGGAATGAAATGTGAAAACAAACAAAAAATACTCGGGGCCTAGTTTACTGAGTATGGAAAGGACATTTTGCTCATTCTTCCTCTCTATTTCGTACTATATGCAGTGGAGTACTAGAGACTTGAATTTAGAGAATAATTGCTCAATAGTCTCGAAAATGTTGGGATGTAAAGATACCTACTCATTCTCCAGAATGTGTCCCCGAAGCTTATCTTGTTTTTTAAACAAGCTATCAAGCTTCTCCCAAGATTCTCTAGGAGTACTCAATCCTTCTAGGTGGAAGAGGAGATATTTGGAGATATAAGTACATAAGTACCTGAATGCCTCATCACAACGGTTTAGGAACTTATTCTGCTCTACCGGCTGATGACACTCAGCCTCCAATCCATATATGATCCTGTGGTAGCCATGCTTGCACAAGGCCGGCTGCATATCAATCCTCCCATCAAGATAATTGGAAGTTGTGATGAGTTTCAGGAGTTTGAAACTCATAATTGCTCCAGCTGGAAGACTGCAAATACTTCACACAAGCTACGTAGCACCTGCCAATTTCACTGCAATAACACACTAAAACATATGAACTGTTAGAATCATGCTTTTCCTCCCAGCATGAACATTTTTTCAGGGTCCGTCACGCCCTCTCTGCTGCTCTGAATAAATCCAGAGCCAACAAATTTTCATAGGGGACTTTTATGGAAACCCAACTGCTTTTGATGTTTGATGGGGAGAAACAAGCATGAAACCTGCATGAGAAGGCTCTGATACCATGTTAGAATTTGAATGCCATTTAGATCTTCAAGCAGATAGTTCTAATAATGTTTGCAGCAAATAGATGGAGAATGAAGATACAAACTGAACAAAACAAACCAGACAAGAATCAGACAAGTATTGCTTAGGAATTTATAGTATCATTCACAATAATAATATCTGGTGTTTCAATAGTTTACATAGGAAGAATTTGAATGCATGGGGTATGAATTCGAATCTCCCAAGTGGATATGACAGTATCTAACTGAATCTCTAACTCATGGTCTCCCAATCAATATTGGAGTCCAAAATCAACTCCCAGATGTCCAACCAACTCAAACAAACAATGACAGCTAGTTAACTTAGTGCAATTGAGTGTGTTAGGTGAGAAAATGAGCCTATTCCACATACACCCATGCATTATCCATGCAATACATGCCCTAGCTAACTGTTTGAGAACTAACTGAAAGTAATTGAGGGCTAACTGAGACTAACTAGTACTAACTCCAACTAACTGAAGTAGGTTGGTGCCAAGACTCCCAGTGGCTCCTAAAATGTAGGGATTGGTCTAGGAGGTGCCCAAACTGATACATGCACATGCATTAAGTGGCAATTAACCTCTAGCAGTGTTCCCCGCACTCCAGTGATTGATACATGTGTCCCCATTAGGCCAAGTGGACCCAATTGTGCTAGTGGACCCAAATATTTAATTAAGGTTCCTAAGTTAGGCAATAATTAATCTAATAGAAATTTGACCAAGGGAGGATTAATAATCCTAACAATGCAACATTTCTAGATAATCTTGGAGGAAAATTGAGCAAATCCATAAGTGGTTTATAATTTATAACCTCAAAATTAAAAGCAATACGCCTTATCCTATTCTCCTCATAGAATTGGGTCTTTCCCCCATTAAGAGCATGGTTATGACTAGGTACCTGATGTACAAGCATAAGATAAATAACATGGGAAACGCAAGACTTCCTAAAATTGCTTTAAACTCAAGTTGAAACCAACTACGCCTCAAGCGGTGTTGGTGTAAAGGTACCATGGCTTGGTTAAACCATTGGGGCATTGATGAACATGAAATTTTGCAGAACATTGATAATGTAAAAAATATTATTACTTCTAAGTTTAAAGAGAAATTTTAGTGTGAGGAAAATTTAGCGGTTAAGAGAAAATTAAGATACTATAAGGAGGTCATTAATCCTAACTTGGAAGATCATAAGTATCTCTCGGTACTAACTAGCTCACAGAAGAAAATTAATATAGCTAAGATTAGAACGAACTCTCATGAACTCCATAACGAAACATGGCATTGGTCTATTCCTAAGACTCCATGGGCAGAAAGGGTTTGCCATATGTGTGAGTCTATGAGCGTTGATGATGAAAATCACTTTCTCTTAGAGTGCCGTGCTTACACCCACAGTAGATCCGAGTTTCATAGTATTTGTTACAATACAAACCTTTATAACCTCTTAACTTGCCAAAACTATAGTGAGCTTGGAAAGCTTCTTGGCAAGCTTTTTGAGCACGTGAACACGATTTTAAGGTAAACCAGGTATTATCCTTTTTAAGGTCTAATAGACCAAAGTTGGTCTCAGTAAATGTTAATCATCGTCATCATGGGGTTGGTCTCAGTAGACGTTAATCATCATCATCATGAAGTGAGGATTATATTCAATAATGAGTTGAAAGGGTTTCTATTTTCCATAAGTAAAACGAAATTTATGTGCAAGGATGACATACAATGACTAAGTGAAAGGATTTTTTTTAAAGAATTTAAAGATATCGGATTTTTTAAAGTAATTTAAAGAGATTTATTTGATATTATATTTAAATAATAATTTTGATATTATATTATATTTAAAAGGGTCTCTCGCTGGATCGATGATTTTGAATCTGAGAGTAATTGTATAGATGGAATTTCAGTTGTGTTGGGTTTAGAAGAAGGGAGTTTGGCCAATAATTGTAAAATAACTAGTGTTGTGTGCAAAGATGGAAAATCTGTGGTGCAATCCTCAATGCCTTGTGTTAGCTGTGAGGACCCGCAGCTTGTAGTTGTGATCCCAATACTTGATGAAGGAAGAAACTTGCGCGTAGGATAAAAGAAAACTAAAACGACCCCTTTTCCGGATAATTTTGGGTAGAAACTGGTTAAGATTGTTTCCAGAAACGGTAATTTTTTCAATTTCTTAATTTCTGCAATTAGATTTAGTTATTTTACATTAAATGGCTTATTTCAAAACGACCAAGATTACCGAAATTGTAATTTGAAATGGAAAAATTGTTATTTCAGAACGAATTTTTCTACCGGATTTCGATGAGTAGGGGGCGTTTTGGTTAATGCGTATAGAAACTTGTAATATGTCGGGGAAGAAACCAATGCAATCAGGTTGTCAAGATGCAGTTGCCAAGCTGGACAACTACCCCGATACAGACATCATTGATAAATACATGGCATATGTCCTATATCCCTCGAGTATGTTAGTTTAAGTTTCTTTCTTTTTATTTGTCAATTTTTTTGGCTTGAGCTGGCGAAAATGTCACCAGCAGGATTCTTTACTTCCAAGTTCGTAAACATGGGCAATGCTTCACATGCTGTTATGTTGGTAAATTTCTGAAAATAAGGCTTGTATTAGTGTGCTATTATTCTTGTCAAGCTAACAATGGGAGGCAATTTATAGTATTCTTTTGTTTCGTTCTTTCTTGCATTTTATTTTGCCTTTATTTTGCCAAGAAATAAGATATTTTTATACTTTGAGGGCTAGTGATGGCCACAGTGCATATATATAATGCAGTCGGGGGCTAGACAATAAACTTTTGGGCTCACAAATTACCCCATTATAGTTTACGAAGTTTCAAACTCCATTTCTTATCTAATAACTATTAGAAACTTAAGGCAAAAATATGCCCAGAATGTTGGGCCACTGACTCGAGTTGTTTGCAATACAACCATAAGGATAAACAGTGAGCACTAGCAGAACAATAATCATGATTAGACCATGTAAACTGACACATACTAGCAATTAGATGGGAAAAGTCATGTACCCAGACCAGTTTGAGGTTGGAAGACATTCTTTTCTTCCTCTATGTAGACCAATTTATAAACTATTTTGTTAGGTTGTCTAAATCATGGTAAAAGCTTACCTATGAAGCCAAAATTTCACCTAACTATCTCTATTGTCTGAAAAGAAGAGGCAAAAAACTAGTATGATAAATTAGAGTAACAAGATCTAATTGAACTGCCATCTCTGAAACCTAATATTTTGACACTTGACCTTGTTTGATTTTAACAGAAATCTCACAACAAGAAACAAGTTCAAACCAAAACAAAAACAATTCATATTATATTTGCAAAATTTAAAACGCCTAGTTACAGTAACAAGATCTAATTAAGCAACCATCTCTTAAACTGATTTTTTGGCTTCTGAATTTGTTGGATTTTAACATAAATCGCATGAATAATAGAGAACTAATAATTCCAACATTCTGTAGGCTTTGGAAGTGGTGCCGAGGTTTCCACTACCATAGTTGGATCTAATATTTTCTTTCGAATCTCAAGTTCACTATCTTCTCTAAATACAAACCCTACACGATGTATGAATATATGAATATTGCTAACCATTGAGGAGAATCTATCCATTGTAATACAAGAATTTCAGAATCACATTACATCCTAGCATATCCTTCATCCATGATTAAATCTACCATTTTTTTCTATTATAGCACCACTTTCACTTTGCAAGAACTTTCTATATTTTTGAGATACTACCCTAGGTTGTCTAAGAACTTCATAGAAGCATGTAAATCTTCATAAACAGTTTTGATTTCTTCTTGGCTTCAATTTCCTGTAGGTATTTGAACTGCGCATGCCATAACTCTGGCCCACAACATAACTATTTTACTGACAAAATTATTAGCCGGAAGACTAGAACTATGAGTACAAAGATATCACGCATACAATGTTTCTGTCTCAATCTCTCAAATTCAATTAAATCCTCGAATGTTAATCCAACCCTTCAAATAGAATCCAATCCAACCCTTTGAATAGCAATATCCGGGTATGGTCGAATATAAAGATCCAGGTATTAGAGCCAATAATCAGGGAGATGATAGCATTTAATTGTACCAGTTTACGTAATTAGCTAGTACAAGTGATTAGAACAGAGATGCCCAGTTCCGGGACTAACCGAATTAAAGCATTGGATCAGGTAGATTATAGCAGTTGAGGCTAACCTTACTTATCTGACTGCTTATCCTAGTTAATCAGTTAAAGAGAATTTGAGCGCACACTTGGCCTTCGGCCTCGAGAACACACTGGCTCCACACATTCCGATGCTCCACCCATTCCATTCCAATGAATAACCAATTTCCATGAAGCATACCAACAACGCTTCTTCTCCCTAAACTCTAATAAACTCTAATTAAAGCATTCAGAGAGATAAATGCGTAATTATCAGCATCTGCGTTCAATAACATCAAAACTATGTTTGCCCACACCAAAATAGACTTTTATCTAACCAAAAAATAAAAGGCCAGTCAAGAGAATAACCAAATGCACACTGCCTAATATATGCTCAAATAAAGCATTTTATTGATCTCAAAAATACATGTTACATCGCCATATGTTTAGAGAGAACAATAAGATCCGAGTTGTCTAACTATGCGACCTTTAGCAACAATATTGGCTCGTTAAGTGACAAAAATCACTTTTGACACAAAAACACCATTCTCCCAAAAAGCCAACTTCCAGCAGTAAAATCCGGATTTAAATACTCACAGCTGAGTCTTGCTCGGCTTAATACAGGTCTTGGACAGATTTCAAATCCGGATTGAAATACTCCCAGTTGAGTCTCGCTCGGCTTAATATAGGTCTAGGACGGATTTCAAATCCGGATTAACACCAAACATAACTTTTAGTACATCAATCCTTTATTACTTTATTGCAACACACTCATCGATACAGGTAGTAATTACTGAAACACGCTCATCGACACAGGTTGATTTAATGAACTCATTAAAAATGCCGAGCTCACCTCTGCCACCAACACTGGAGGAGCATTTTCCAACCTTGACGTCACCCACTCATGGACCAATCAAATGATCAGAAAATTCATGATTTAAAATTAATTTAATTATTTGTAATTTCTGATATAGTTAAACCTTTGTTTTAAAATAAATATTGCGTTACGTACGGACAAAGTAGTATCACAGACCTATATATATATATGTTCCCCGTCGGGGACGTAAAAAACAGGCTTTATTACATCAAGTTCAAATATAGTGTAAGATATACTTCAAAATAATGGACCTTTCCTTAATGAAGAGGTGTAACACAAACTCCAAGAAATTACTGCAATGCAATGGCTAGTTAACATGCTTTTTTCACTTAGACAGGACTTCGAAGGGATAATATAAATTGGTTAAGTTTATAGAAGATCTATATAATATCATATATTCAAATAATACGACTTTCAATATAATAAGGGATAAGGAAATATATAAAGGAATGCAAACCAACTTCGTTTTTCTTAAAAAAAAAAAATTGTAGAAAAAAGCATTTGTAGGTGTTTTTTCGATGGGGCTTCTCATATGGGTACCACATTAGGGAGAGATAGATACCACATTAAGGGCGGGAGGGGTCATCATATGGGTGAATGAGTGTGACTGCTTTACGTTGAAGATGAATTATGGAGAGGCACCAATATTACATCGAAGTTATTGATGCTCAGGTTATTACTATTCTTCTCAAAGTCAAAAGGGAGAATACCTCTCCAATGGGTGGTAGGAGATTGCAAAATTATTATTTGATGGATCAATAAAAAACACTTCCTTGAAGTGATACATCTAAACCCATGGATGGTTAATATATGAGATATAATTAGTGTTGTCTGTCGATTGCACACCAACAGCATAAATCTTTCGAAAGCTGTCTCTTCACTTGAGAAAGTGGGAGAGGTGTGACCTTGGGGGAAAGCACAGAGCTAGGTACTGTCACCTACTCCTAGCTCCTCCATTTAGGCTAACTCCTAACGAAGCCAAGGGGGGTAGTCCCTAACAAAGAGTTTTCTATGGCTCAATGTTTAAGTTAAGTTTTAAATGTTTTCAGATGCGGATGAGTGTTGTTTAGGAGTTTCTGTGATTTTAGATGATTAATATGATGAATTGAGCACAAGACAAAGCAATCCACGTTGCTATCACTGGAATTAAAAGATAGACAAATATTTGAGCAATTCACGAAAATAAATAAAGCATTGACAGATATAACTTATGATCAAACATTCAATGGACAAATGGCCTAGATTACCAACAATGCTGAAAGATAGAACCAATGCCTATGGAGTCAACTTATCAGAGATGCATTGTGTATAAAAAGATGTGAATCCCAAAAGATGCCAGTGAATGTTAGGTTTTGCAAGTGCTCTTGGTAAGTTTTAAGAGTTTTAAGAATGCTCTTGATTAGGGTGTCAACGAAGGTTTGTCAAAGCCGGAAGACTCTTCTAAGTTCCCTCCGTTGAAGACATGTCGGGCCCACCCAGTATCTCAGGCTGATATTGTCAAGTGACCAGCTAGCCGGGAATCTAAGACAGCGGGAGGTTCTAGCGCCTCTAATAGGAAGTACTTTGGAAGGATCCCTACAACGCCAGTGCGTTGGTTAAGGGTGTTTAAGGGTTATTAAATTATTCTTGTAGGGTTTAAAGATCCAATGCCATTTCTGGGTATTCCGATCTAGGATTGGTCAGAACATACTCTGGCAAGGAGGGAGGGGGGTTAATTAATTAAAGGGGCATGAGTTGCAAATTTTATTAAGTTAATTAATTAAAACTCTCCGACAGAGAGCGCTCTTGACCTCGTCTTATGACAGTGGTTCAAGAAACGTAGCTAATCTAGATGATACTAATGTAGGGGTTGTGCAAACCTAAGATGCTCTCCGAAAGAGAGTGCTCTTGACTTGTGTTTCTGCAAGTTCAAGAGTCTTACTTATGGATGATTTGAATTAAACAAACACAACAATTAAGATGAAAGGTGGTTGATTAAAACTCTCCGACAGAGAGCACTCTTGATCTACCTTATGGTGAGATTCAAGAGATTTTGGTTCTTCTTATGATTTAACAATTTATGACAAGATACCAACAAGCAATGATGAATCTAGCAATTAGTAAGAATGAAACTAAGTCTAATCAAAGAACTAAACTAATTGCTTAAGGAAAACTATACTAAGTAAATCATGAAAATGAACACAAGACACACTTCCCCAAAATAGGGGAAGTAGAAAATGAAGGAGACTTGCTCCCACTCAGCTCTTTTTTATTAATCTTTTACAATGATGATATGTTCTTTTCTTCTTGGAAGAACGGGGAAAGAAGGGGTTGAAAGAAGAGGGATAGCAGTCTTTTTGTTCTTTTTGCACTCCTTGTTCGTTTGTGGCCTTTGGGCTCTCCTTCACCTGTCTGCAATCTAAGAGCTCTAGACACACACTTGTTATGATATTAGTTGATAAAAAATAACTTGAAATTTAATCTATAAACTAGCTAAAAACACTTACCCAAACTCACCGAGAAGAAGGAAGAAAAGAGGCAAGAAAAGGGCAAGGCAAGAGGGGTGAAAGAGGGGTGGAAAGAGGGCAAAAGGCAAGTCAAAGAAGGCTGGAAACTAAGTGAGAAATAGGGCTGCAAATCAGAGAAAGAGGGCTGCAAATGAGGGTAAAAAAGGCTGAAAGTACAGCCCAAAAGATGGTTGAAGAAAATGATAGAAAGGGGCTGCAAATGAGGGTAAAAAAGGCTGAAAGTACAGCCCAAAAGATGGTTGAAGAAAATGATAGAAAGGGGCTGCAAAAAGTGGAAACAAAGAGGCAAAAGAGGGCTATCCAAAAGGGTAAAAATGGGGAAAAGTGGACAGTGAACAAAAGGAAGGAAAGGTTGCAAATGAGGGTGAAAAAAGACTGAAATTACAGCCCAAAAGATGGCCCAAAAAGAGGATGGAAAGGGGCTGCAAAAAGTGGAAAAAGGAGGCAAAAGAGGGCTGTCCAAAAGGGTGAAAAGTGGGGAAAAATGGACAACGAACTAAGGGAAGGAAATGCTGCAAATAAAAGGCCTGAAAGGCTGAAAATAAAGCATAAGGCAGCCAACCGGGGCAAAGGCTAAGTGAATGAATGTTCACTTTAGCCCAAACGTGCCATAATCCCAAGAAAATAAAGATTTTTTAATTTGAATGATGAATAGAAGCAAGGAGAGAGTGGTCAAACCTGTGGATCTTTTGTAAAGCACTTGGATCTCGTAAAGCATGCAATTACCGGAAAAGTGTACTTGACTCCAAGAGAAGACGATGCAGCTGAGCTCGAACTTCTGCTTGGTTGGATGGAAGGATTTGCAAAATAACACTCATAGACTTGCCATACAAAAGATTAGATCATGTATTGTTCACAAATTGAAATAAAGAAGATCATGAACTACAACTGTATAAAACAATGCTCTTTTTTAAATTCTAGAAGTAAATCAATAAACAACTAACTTGCAAACCGCAAATACCTATTCTTATGTGCTTACAGAAGCCTTCTAAAGCATAACATCATAATCTCAAATAGACAAGAAAGAAAGCATTAAAACAACATCACCTCATCCATCAAGTACAATCATCCCAAGAATCACACCACATGAGCCTCCAAAGCCTTATTTTTATTCCAATGGTTGCATAGAAGCAACAAGCAATTACAAAAGTTTCACCAAAGTTTCTCTACACAAATATCCATCCGAATAGAGCTAAAGGAGCCTCTATTTGTACAATGAAAGAGTGCTAAAACCCTAAAACCAATCCTCAAACCCTAACCATCCCAGCCACCAAACAGAGATGCTAGACCTAAATCGGAGAACCGAGAGTGAGGGGAGGCCTCCACCCAGGCAAGGCACCCCCACTCCAACCCTAAACACTGAAATCCATCCACAGATGAGCCCACACGTGTGGAAGGTGCCCTCAGGAGAGAGAGGGGCGTGAGCTGTTGAAGGAGGCACCCTGTTGCATAGAAAAGCTGCCTGCTAGGTCTGGAAACCTACTTTGTTAGGTCTGGAGGAGCCACTGCTAGGTTTGGGAAGCCTACTGATGGTGTAAGCTTCAGTCTTCACCTCGATCAAATCATCGGACCAATGAGTGCTCTCCATCTTATTCTTTAGCTGGAGATGACATGTCTGCTAACTGATAATAAATTAATTGCTCTCTTAATGATGACTGAAGCTGAGTTATGATCACTCCAATCATCATAAGTGCTCCATGAGATTTCATTTAGCCTTTTATTTTACTGAATTTGGATTAATTTTGAGAGTTATAATTTTCTCCAAAATAATCATTTTTTAATAAAAATTCATTTTTTTACTCAAAACTGACTTTTTTGAGAAAAAAGGCATTATGTGTCCGATTGTTGATCTGAAAGTTGGTTCTGACTGGCTGGCTGATCAAGAATGATTTTTGGCCTAAGTTTAGAGCCTTCAATTACTGAATTCGGAGTCCGGATGACCGACTTACCACGAACGGGTTTTTTCCATTTAATTTATGGAAAAATTAACCCAAAAAACTTAGGAAAAGTAATTAAAAATTAAAAAATTAAAAAATAATTTTTTCCCTGTTCGAAAAAGATTTTTTCGATTTTTTTTTATGTGTCCAAATGACTTAGGACATGACCATGATCTATCTAAATAATGTCTAGTAGGTTTATAACACTCAGTTGGGCTCTAATAACCCCCCAAGGCCCAGAATTCAACATCGAGCATTCCAGCTTTGGAGGAAGCGAGAGAAAACCTCGTCAATTATACTTGGCTATAGGCAAAGCATAATTGTCAAGGGAAAAAAACTCCCAGGAATACCTTATTTCAGATTCTATGCCCCAGGAGACCGAACCACTCAAAAAATACCCTACTAGCACATTTTATTACGAACCCTGCGGGGCCATGGTCAAAATTATTCAAATGAAAAACTGGATAGCTAATATTTGCTAGACATGAAGACGGATCAACTGATACACTGAAATCAGAGATTGAACATGTCTGTCAACCGATGGCTCCTCAGATAACCCAACTATGGTACAAAAAGTTGGATAACAATTAGTACCATGTCGTGGATATCATTCTCACACATATACAAAGAATTTAATCAAGATGTGGATAACTTGTCAAAGGCTGCAGTGAGAGTTCAAAAAGGTTATATTTATTATCAACATCTCTAACATCAATCGATGCTAGAACATGGACTGGACAAATCATAGTATACTAACAATGGGTTATGAGTACTCTCATACCTTATGGAAGAATCCTCTTCCAGCTTTCCCCCATTGGACTATCTTTTTTGGAGCAGGGATTCACATGTTATGTTGTGTTGTGCATGATATGTTCAAATTTTTTTGGATTAAATATTTATATGAGGATGATTTGTAGGTTTTCCATGAAGTTTTAGCGTTAAGGATCTATGGAGGGAGGAGGTTTTCAATGCCTCTCGTTGAAAACCTATTACATACTATAATTTTTGTCTTTTTTCTTTATCGACATTTATTAGTTTTAGATTGTTATGCTTCACATATATAACTTTTTACTGGTTTTTTATATGAATGCATAAGATTGTTATATCTTATGGTTCATATTGGGATATATTTATCAATTGATGTTTTTGTAATGGAAATTACATTATCAAACTGATAGATACAAGGTGGGTGAAGAATGCACATTAGTTACTCGGGAATATGGATGGNATTTAATATATAAGATCTTTTTTATGAAAATATATATATATATATATATATATATATATATATATATATAACTTTTTACTATTTGAGCTTCTAGCATAGAGCTATCAAAACTGTGATTTTGAATGAGGCCCGATACATATATTTAAGTATAAATGACTCTTATGATGTCATTTAAATTATATTTAGACTATATTATTGTCATATTAAAACTATATTTAGACTATATTTTTCACATTAAACAATTATCATATATATATATATATTTGTGAATTATAACTATTTGAACATATACTTTTAATATAAAAATATAGTATTTAATATAATAATAATAATAAAAAAATCCTAATTGAAAAGTTAATAAAAACAATAAAAGTTTAAAAATGCAATACCAATGTACTTAAAGGAAAATATCATAATACAATCTAAATTCCAATCAAGAAAATCTATTTTTATCAAACACCACATATATAGGCTTCCAAGAATCCAAGTATTAAATTGTTAGATAGTATGATATGTGATAGCAATTTTGTTTTTAATAAACTTTCATAAACATAATTTAATTTAATGTAATTGTTTAAATTAAACTTTAAAAACAATTTAATTTATTAATTAAAATTTGTCACATCAAATAAATCCTACCTATCAAGACTTAATAAAAATTTAAGTATACCATTTTATTTCATATATTGATATTATGATATGTAAACTGAGTACAACAACTATACTAACTATCATTTCAAAGATGAAACTTATACTCTCGACATAAATTCTTCCATCCATGTTTGTATCATATTTACACGGTAGGATAAAAGATAACCAAAACGCCCCGCTTCTCCGGCGAATTTTGGATAGAAATTGGTTAAAAATGTTTATAAAAATTGTTGTTTTTTTGTAATTTTTTAATTTATGCATTCAGATTTAAGTGTTTTAGATTAAATGGTCCATTTTAAAACGACTTAAATTAACCAAATTGCGATTTAAAACAAATTGGTATGCCGAATTCCGACGAGTTGAGAGCGTTTTGGTTAACGCTTATACTGCTCCTTATTTACATTGTGTTATGTGTAGTTCATAAATTTACCCATTTACACAATGAATTCTCGTGGAATGGGATGCGTGTTATTATATATTTCAGGAATTACTTTTTTTTTCTCCCACAAATACAGTATATTTGTATTGATAAAATCTGTAGTTGTTCAGAATAACAAATGTATACAATATGGTAAGGAAACGTAAGTCGATTCAAAAGTTTAAAAGAATTTCATTTTTTTTTATAATCATTCTGTATAAAGGGAAATTTTGTATATTCTAATGGTATAAAGTTGACAAAAGGAACTTAAAATTAAAAAAACATTTATAAACATTGAGCTAGTTATTGTTGTTTTGATATGCTTGACTCAAGAAATAGTTGGAAGAGTTGATTTCCATGTTGTCTTGGGGATATTGAATTGTCTCTTCCTCCTGTGGTTGGCCAAGTTTTTCATCCATTGAAATACCATGTTGGGAGGTAGCTGAAGTGGAGTTTTTGCTCAAGGTACTTATGGAGATTAGAAGGAGAGTAACCTTTGCTAAAGTTGATAGATGTTGTCGATGGACATCTAGAACTTCAAAAATTCAGGCATTTTGCAAGGAGTTTTGCATTCCCATACTTTGTAGCAGCGAAGAAATAGAGAAAATTGAAGAATTGTTTTATTGATCAAGTCATCATGTGTTCTCTCAGGATTTTTCTCATATCCAAAATTTCCAATTAAAACCCCATTTAAAAAAAAATTCCCTCTCTATTGGTTGTCACTAATCCTAGTGGCATTAGTTGCCCTTAGGTTTTTCTTTTGGTTGTGGTGTCAGAAAAATTGGACTTTGGTGAAGTAATTTACCTCATTTTTAATCTTTGTCATCCATCTTTCAAGAATGATATTCTTAGGAAAAGAGGATCTTTGCACCATTTTTTATCAAAATTTCAGAATTACCTATCACCGTGAGAGAGTGTAAACTAAGAGAATGGGCTTGAAGAAGGCTTTGATAAAGTGTTGTCTCTTCTGCCTGGTTATTTGTTGTCATTTCCAATCTCGACTTCTTCCTTTCGATCAATATCAAGGATGATCTCCGCGCTTGTCACCCCTAATTATAGTTTACCTATTACTTATATTATTTATCTAAATAATGTTGATGTATTGCTTTTTGTAATGGTTTATGTTTGCGTCACAAATGTCATTACGAGTGTCATATTCATTACACTGATATGTGTATTTATTTGAGATTTTGGGATGGACAAGCACCTATGTTTTTTTCTAGATTGCATGAGTATGAGACAAGTGTATTGTCCATATTGATTCTAGAGCAATCATTCAAAATTCAAAATAAACACTTATATATAAAAAAAGAATATAAAAAAATTAGTAATTGATGCATGGATAACCGGTAGTTGGTCCTTGGATAAGTGGCAATTTATGACAGATAACTCATTTAACTAAAAGAAGGCAAGAACATGTATCTGATAACTTATTAGTAGCACTTAACTTGTGACCTATCGGTGTTCACCAACCACAAGTTAAATGATTGTACTAATTAGTTATCATTTTGAAATATATTTGATGTTATCACATCTTTTAGTTGGAATTATTTATTATTAGTGTGTTGAAATCCCTTATTGAAATCGGTTCCTAAAGTCTTGGCGTTGGTTAATGGATGGGTCTTGTTTTAGTTCTTGTCGGTCGAAGACAGAGAGGTTACTGAGTCGCAGTATTGGATTTTGGGTCAAGGGTCTCTGGTCTTGGGGCGTTGGCATGTGGGTTTTGACCCACGTACCGAGCGACTGGATTGTAGGCATTTGTGGGTGTTGTTACCATAATTTCCTATCCGGTGTTGGAATTTACAGGGGTTCATGACAACGGCCAACTCGATTGGTATTTTTTATTTTAATGGAGGATGAACACCTTCTGGGGTGTGAACGAGCTACTCCTCGCATGCTTGTCAACCTCGACATCACGAAGGGTCTTCCGACAGAGCTGGAGATTATCTAGGATGAGTGTTATTTTATTCAAAAACTAGATTATTGGAAGGTGGCTTTTCGCTGCCACTTATGCTGGAAGACGTGACATTCAAAGGCTGTGTGTTCCTCAAAGCATGGTACCACTGATGTTGGTTTGGTAGTTCCTGTTGATGGTGCATCGGTTCATCTGGACAAAGAGATTACCCTACCTCTGCCACTTGATAAGGCTTCGACTCTTGATTTTGTTGGTAAGTTCTCTTCGAACATTCCTCTTCTGTAAAAAATTTTAGATGCTGTCGAGATTCCGGAGTCTTTGTCAGTTTTGGAGGGCATTGACTGGGACTATTCCTTGAAGTCTCGTGACGTGGGCTCGTCATAGGTTTTTTCTCCATTAGTGTGGTGGGGGGGGTAATGATGGAGGGGTGGCATCAGAGAACTTAACTTGTTCTTCGTATTTGGCTATGAGAGGGGAGGAGGGAGTTTCCCTATTCTTCCCAGATGATTTTTCGTCGTTACCATCTGCTTTGCTGGCTGGTCTTAACATTGTGCTATCTCCCTCACCGCTACGGGATGAGAATCTGTCATGTATTTCTCCTCCTTTACTTGGTGAGTCTACAGCCTCGTGTTTTATAGATGATGCTCTGGTATCTACTCCCACTTGTCTGTCTTGTCTTCATAACCCTACCTTTGCTCTGGTTGACACTCCGTGTTTTGATGTTCTTCCCTTCCCTCCTGTTAGTATGGGTTTTGCGACAGTTCGTAAACATAAGAAAGTAGCTAAGGGTGGAATGTGGGGTCTTAAAGTTGCAATCCAAGAGCAATCTTTTGTCAACCCTAGGGTTTCTCCCCTTTCCACGCGTGGGTTGGCTGAGTTCTGGTACCACTCCATCTACTTGGGCACTTAGAGAATGTGTTTCTAGATGAACCTTTTGTCCTTTAACGTTTGTGGGTTGGGCGGGGGCCCGAAACGTGCCACTTTCAAAACACTTTTAGACTTTGTGTCTGGTGGTGGGTTTTCTCTAAGAAACTATGTCCTTTGGTGTTGATGCGTGTAACTTCTTTCTTCATTTGAGACCTGGGTGGTTTGTCAGTGCCTTGGATGCATGTTGTAATTTGGGTGGTTTTTTGGTGGCATGGAACCCTATTGTGGCTGATCTAAGGGCATTTAAAACATGTGGATGTCTTCTTCTTAAAGGGAAGCTGAAAGGTTTTTGTTCTCAGGTTCATTTACTGAACGTTTATGGCCCTTACTCTCAACGTGCTTCTTTTTGTGATAGAGTTTTGAATTTGGGTCTTCTTACCCTTCCACACCTCATCTTGGTCAGGGATTTGAACTTTACCTAGTTAGCAGAGGAGGTTTGGGGTTCGGGATGTTCTATTGATCCTCTTTCGGATTATTTTCATTCTATTTTTGATAATGCCAATTTGTTGGGCATTTCTTCAGCAGTTCTATCGTCGACTTGGTCCAATGGACGGTGTGGCTTAGTTGGCATTGCAAAACGGCTTGATCATTTCTTCATGTATGAACCTCTATGTGATTTAGTTGGACGTTATAGAAGCTGGAACTACTCCACGGGATCATCGGATCACAAAGCCATTATTTTGTAGCTTGATTTTGACAAAGGAAAGTTCCAGTACCCCTTCAAGTTTAATTCGACATGGCTCTTAGAGGAAGACTTTAATGTGCTGATCAAATCTCATCGGGTGATTTTAAAAGACAAGGTGCCTTTGCACTATTCCCCTATGCAGGCTCTGCTTCTTAAATTAGCCAAACTTCGTCCTCTGGTCAGGGCTTGGGAATATGATACAAAGAAGAATGCTGATCGTTCTTTATGTGCTATTGAAGAAGCGATACACTAGTCAGAGGAAGATATGGGGGTTATTTTTTTAGTATTGATCATTATGTTAAGATTAAGGATATGTATTCTCAAAATTAGAAGATATTGGCTCATAAGGAAGAGACTCTTAGACACAAGAGTTGTGCTATTTGGCTAAAAGCTGGGGATGAAAATTCTAAATACTTTCATCAGTTTGCTAATCATAGAAGAATAACTATTTCGATGTCGGAAGCCTTGGATGGACAAGGAAATTTGGTTTATGATCAGGAAACCATTAAAGATGGAGCCATTTCTTACTTTTCCAACCTATATGGAGATCCTAAACCAAATAATATTACATATCAGCTGGCGGTTCTCCAAAAATTCCCTTCATTATTCAGTGAGGCGGATTGTGTCTTGATAGGTGGTCCCATTGGTTTAAAGGAGGTGGACCGATCATTGAAAGATTTCTCCATAGATAAGATCCCTGGGACCGATGGTTGGAATATGGAGTTTTATTTGCATTTATTTGATATTCTGGGTTCGGAGTTGGTGGCAGCGATTGAGGAGACCAGAATTACTGGTCGTATTCTTGATAGTCTTAATACTACCTTTCTTACTTTGATCTCGAAAGTTGACAAACCATCCTGTTTTGCTGAGTATAGACCGATTGCATTGCGCAATATTTTATATAAGCTGATTACTAAGATTATCGCAGGTAGAATGAAAGTGGTTATGGGAAAGACCATCTCGGTTGAACAGTTTGGATTCCTCTGTGGTCGACAAATTTTGGATGCTGCTGGGATTGTTCAAGAAACATTACATTCAATTAAGCTTAAGAATTTATATGCTTTAATTCTTAAACTTGACTTGGAAAAGGCCTATGATAAAGTTGATCGATCTTTTCTCCATTTGATTCTAGTTCAAATTGGTCTTCAATTGAGCATTACTCAGTGTATCATGTCTTGTGTGAACACGACATCTTTTGCTGTATTAATTAATGGCTCTCCGACTGCTTACTTGAAAGGGACGCGTGGCATTAGACAAGGTTGTCCAATTTTTCCTTACCTATTTCTATTGGTCATTGAGGGTTTTATTTTACTCCTTCGACATGTGAAGGAAGAAGGATTGATTAAATGAGTTAAATCTCTGGTTCTATCTTTCTAACTCACACTCTTTTTGTTGATGATGTGATGATCTTTGGGAAAGGTATTTTTGATGAATGGTTTCATATTAAAGGCCTAACATATCTCTTATGCAGAGCCTCGGGAATGAATTTCAATCCACTAAATTCATGTTTCAGACACTGTGGAGTCGATCAAAACATCGTGAACAATATTACGAACCTCTACTCTAGGGTTTTTTCTGAAACCCAATTCATATTTGCGATTTGATTGGCATTGGATTTTCAGGAAAGTCCATTGGCGCATGGGAATATGGACGTCAAAATGGCTCTCATTGGGTGGTCGAAAGACCTTAGTATTGTCAGTACTACAATCTATACCGGTGTATTGGTTTTCTCTCTTCTGGGTACCAGTGAGCATCTTGGTATCCTTGCGAAGACTCTTCTTCTGTTTCTTGTGGAGGGGGACTCATGACAGTGAAAAGTATCATTTGGATGATTGGGAATCTTTATCTCTACCCAAATCATGGGGTGGTTAGGGCATCAAGCACCTTGGTTTATTCAATCTCTCTCTTTGTGCGAAGAGTCTTTGACACGTGCTTTCAATGATAGGTCTGTGGGGTATTATTATTAATGCCAAATATATGAAAAGACTCCCACTTTCCACTTGGTTATGTGCTGGTAAGTATAAATCATCTTGCTATTGAGCGGTTTGGAGTAGTTTGTGCACAACTCTTCCCTGTATTATACGAGAGCTTAACTGGTAGGTTGAAAGAGGTATTAATATATCTATTGGTATGGATTCGATTGTCGAGATCATAAATTAGAAGCCCTCCTGAAACCTTCTATATTTTCTTCATGAGAGGAAAATTACTGTTCTTAAGTAGATCTTCGTCAAGGGTGTGGTTCCTACTTCTAGTTGGTTATAGGCGGATTTGTTGGGTCTGGAAGGTGTTGAAGCTACAGAATGGGAGGAGTATGTTTACACCTTGAGGGAGGATGGTGTTTCTTTCTCTAAGGATCTTGATACTTTGGTATGGGTTGGGAATAAACATTTTGGCACTGTTACAACCAAACTTGCTTAGTCTTCTTTACTTAATCAACACCAGTTGTTTCGACCGGAGTGGTGGCACTCTGTTATTTGGAAGGTGAAAGTTGCACAAAAAGTGAAATGTTTCGTTTGGTTTACCCTCAAGCATAAAATTCTTACTTGCGACATTTTGTAGCATCGTGGTTTTCATGGGCCGAGGCAATGCATTTTTTTCCAGAAAGCCTTAGAATCGACTGAGCATATTTTTGTTGTTTGCACTTGCTTCCGCAACTTGTGGATGATTATTTGTTGTGATTTGAGTTGTCATTGGACATGGAGTGTTGGATCTTGTGTAGACTTTCTCTTGAAGGTTGTCGAACATCCTATCTTAACTCTTGAGCTTGTAATGATTTTTTTTCTGGGAATTCTGGTGTGTGCGAGAAATCATTTTCTTTTTTAAATGGTACCGGTTAATGTTGGAGGCATTGTTCAAAAGGTTCTTTTCCACTTTGACAATGGTGCCACTTATGGTTCACACTCAAGAGGTTAGATTATCTAATATCCTGATCAGTTTGATGGAGATAGAGTGGGCTTCTTTGATGGGGCTGAACTTGGTGGTGCTTGTGGTGTGGGTATGGTAATTAAGTTGGCAACAAACTATACTGTTCACCTTTGTATGAGTGTCGACAAGGGAACAAATACTTGTGCTGAGTTATTGGCACTTTGGGGTCTCCTTCATTTGGTCAAACAACGTGGGATTTGTATGAAATGTGTTGTGGGGGATTTTATGGGTTATTATTAACTAGGCTCTACATCTCCACACATTACAGTCTATCAATCTTCATCATTGGATTCAGAGGGTTCGAGGGCTGTTGGATTCCTTCTCGTCACTCTCCATTTGTCATGTTTACCGTGAATTCAACACTCAAGCGAACACTTTATCAAAGCAGGAAATTAGGATGAGTCCTGGAACGATATTTTGGAAATAATTTTCCAATGGTGTTTTATTAAATGAGGGGGTCTTGAGTTGTTATTAAGTTCTTTTTGTTTTATGCTTATGTAGCTGACAATCCACATATTTTGTTTATTTGGTTGTTTATGGTGAAATTTCTTTGTTTGGACAGGATAAGAGAGATTCACAGTCTCTCCAATTTAGCCTCCATATTTTGTTTATATGGTAGATTAAGGTGAACTTGCTTTGGTTGGGCAGGATAGAGTTGATAGATTAAATTATGACTGTAATTTGTTAGATCCTTTGATCTTGGTTGTTTCTCTAGTTCTATTTGCAAAAGCTTTTTGCTGATGTAACCGCTATTTTTTGACACAGCTTTATATAATATAAGGTTATCCTTTTCCTCGTGAAAAAAAACTTTAAAATATATGTGATGTTATCACATCTTTTAAATGGAATGATTCAAAGCAATCCTTATTTAATATTTAAAGAGTAATTTTGGTATTTTACATCATTGTTAATTTAATTCATAGGTTTCAACGAAAAAAATGGGTATTTTTTTAATGACTTTTTTTTTTAATGATGATGACCATTTTAGGTTTAATATTTGGGGTATTTCATAAATTTACAACTACTTTTTATTAAAATCTAACAATGAACTCTATTAATTAGAAGAGATTTGGTTAAAAGATGGATATTCAAATAAAATTATAGAATGATAAGTTGTATATACTATACTCTAAGTTAGGTTAATTTAAGATGAGAAAGTGAGAGTTAATTATAACTAGCACACCCGCATAGTTTGTGGTTGGATCACGCTGATAAGGATCAAATGGTTGTGAGATAGCGATGGAATGGAAGACAATTTGATTTTTTTTTAATTCTTCATATTCTTCTAGTTAAATGGGTTCAACTCTAAGTTATCCATGCCTAGCTACATATTATCATCGACAAAGTTATCCATGCCTAGCTACATATTATCATCGACATTCTTCTTGTTATCCATTTATCAACTATATATATCTCACATTTTTCTATTTATCTGCCATGAATTGTTGGTTATCCATTCACCAACCATGAGTTATGCATGCATCTCTACTAGTTATCCATTCATTAGCTACCAATTATTATATATATGTGTATATATATATTTTATAATTATTTATTTCAAATTTTGATCGACTGCCATAGAATCAATCTCAACAGTACACTTGTCTCATCCTCGTTTGTTGATGAAAAATCATAGGCCATAGTCCACCCCAAATCTCAAATAAAAACACCTATCGACGTAAAAATGATAATTTTAGATTGTTGTACACACAAAATGGATCACAATTTTAGATTATTGTACACACAACAAATGATAATATATATCATATAATAAATAATATATAATACTAATACAATGTCAATTAAGTAGAACTCAAGTGGTTGTGGAATGAAGTGTTATACTCCCTACCTAAGTTCTATTCATGTAAGTGGCATATTAAACTTATAGTAATAATATTATTATAACAACCTTATGTTTAAATATAATGATGCCGCCTTTTAATATTAAAAGTGGTAATTAAATACAATAAAATATAATAATATCTCATATAATAAGAGATGTTGATTCCATAATAAGAATATTGTTGTGACTCTTGTGCCCTAGCATAATGATGGTACCTTTAAATATAAAATAATAATAGTTAAATATAATATAATGTACAATATCTCATATAATAGGAGTCGTCCTTAATAAGAATATTGTTGTGACTCTTGTGCCCTAGCATAATGATGGCACCTTTAAATATAAAATAATAATAGTTAAATATAATATAATGTACAATATCTCATATAATAGGAGTCGTCCTTAATAAGAATATTGTTGCCACTCTTGTGCCCTAGCATAATGATGGCACCTTTAAATATAATATAATAATAGTTAAATATAATATAATGTACAATATCTCATCTAATAGGAGTCGTCTTTAAATATAATATAATATAATGTAATGTACTATATCTCATATAATAGTAATATAATGGGAGTCGTCTTTAACAAGCATTTCACCATATGTTAGTTTATATCCTTTTTGTCGAAAGATTCATAGAATTGTTTTTTGAAAAAATTGAAACATATAGCAAGGAATTCGAGAAAACTTGTAAGGACAATTCGAAATCAAAAGTTTTGAGGATTTTTTTTCTTATTTAGAATGTATATCGGACTTAGTAATTTTTTATTTTAATATTGATAATATGACTAATACATAATAGTAATATATTAAGTTTGGTGGATTAGTTTAAGTGATCGAGTGTTGTAAGTTGTGAGCAGAAGATCTTGGGGTCAACTTCTCGAGTGGCTATACATTGCTATATAAGGGCCTCACTTGATGTCTCCATCAAGTTAGCTATGTAATCATAGCGGATGGGGTTAGACCCCTTCGGGTGGCTCTCCCATGACTTATTCCCATGGACATAGTAAACCCCGATGGGGGGTAGGTGTAACACAATTAAAAAATAATAATCGTAATATACTAATTATATAATCTAATTATATAATAATGATAATATATAATATAGCCCCTAGGGGTAGCTTAGTTGGTTGGTGCTTCCAATTCCAAGACCAAAGTAGTCGAGGTCAGAGGTTCAATTCTGTGAGTCCTTCAGGGTTAAGATCCCAAGATTGGAGCCAACAGGGTGACGCCCCTTCAAATGGGCCCCTTGGAATTATTTTCGTGGATGTAGTGTGCTCCATCAAATTTACGGGACAACGAACCACATTAATAAAAAAAATGGTAATATATAATATATAATATATAATAATTTATTAATATATAACAGTACAAATTATTATTAATATTCAATAATAATGAAAGTACAATAAATAAATGATAATAGATATCATACAATAAATAAAGAAAATATATTTTTAGTATTTCAAAGATATTTATCCTATTGAGATGACCTTATAAATATCTTAGTAAAGGGTATATATGGGTAAATGTTGTTGAACAAAAACATGACATATAAGTATAATTTATTTTTATATGTCCACCTCAACATTACAAAAAACAAGAAGAGCTGGACAAAAGTGACGAAAAGTTTTTCAATGTATGAATCCTACTTAAAACATCTCTTTAGATAACTAAAGTACCAAGTTCTAAAGGTTTTATGAATCCATTGGTTCATATTCATTCCTTGGCCTACATTTCTATCTCATCTTTGATGAAATAGATCATAATCATGTTAGGAATCCCTCAATATGACCATCGAGATGGAGGTGGATGGAGGATGAAACAAAGTCGAATGAAGAAGACCAAGATCATTATAAGGAATATTAGCCTAACAGAACTAAATAAAACCAAGTAACGTAAGCCTGAATGGGGACAATAGAGAAAATAGTTTGACAATAGAAGTGAGACAACCAAAAGAGACATGTATCTAATAAATTGAACATGTTCAATTTTTATTGAATATATATAATTCCCATGGGCATTCTTGGAACAACTAAAAAAATAACCTAATGAACCATGGTTGATTTCTAGATCATCAAATAATTGGTTGGTGAAACTCTTTTAAAGGAGTCATAAATTATGGGCTACAGTTCAACATTGACATGCTTAGAGTCACCTAATCTAAGACCACTCATCATTTTTATGCATCATGTACTCTTCCATGTTCTTTCCTGCATCATGTACTCTTCTTCCATATTTTCAACATATTTGGCACATTACCAAATGCATTTACCTCTACATCCTGAACATGTTTTTAAGGAAGCATATCCTCTCTTCCCTATATATTCATGTTGATTTGAATTGTAAACTCACACCTAACTTCTCCTTCTTATATGGTGCCACCCCAATTATACATCCTAATACTGCAGAGATAAAATTTTAGGGTTATTTTAATAGTGCCACTAACATAAGTAGGGTTATTTTAAAAGTGCCACTAACATAAGTAGGGTTATTTTAAAAGTGCCACTAACATAAGGGTGTTATAATCACCTTGAGTTCCACATCTTTATCAAATAGGATCCATGCATAAGCATAGCCACTACAATGTTTTTGCTTTAGAAGACATGATATAAATATGAGCATAAAAAATGGTACTAAGTTAAAGTTTTTGGCAATGTTTTTTTGAAATACTTAGAATAGAGCTTGTATTGAAGTGCTTGATGCCAAATATTGAGAAATGCCAACAATATTTCTAAATGTTTTTAGTATACAAAGGTTTCATAAAAAACAATTTTTTGTAGTGACAATATACTATAGAGTTTGAATCACCAACTGTATGAATATTTGTAGGGAATGCACCCATTAAATTGTTAGACATTGAGAAATGCCAACATTGCTTAAAAATGTTTATAGCATACAAAGTCTGCATAAAAAACTCCTTTTCAGTGACAATATACTATAGAGTTTGAATCAACAAGTATGTGACTATTTGTAGGGAATGCACCCACTAAAAAAATCTATTGTCATATGAAAAAGTGAGTTTCCTTCCATTCTCCCAACCATGGAGGGATAAGCCCACTAAGCTAGGTTTTGTTTGCAAGGACATATAGCATAGGGAGGCCTACTAGAGTAATGGGAAGAAAATTAGTTAGGAGATGAAGGAGAGCATTAAAGTCCCAAGCTTTATGCATTTTCCAAATTCAAAAGATTGCTCCATTGATTCCTCCATTCACCAGGTTTAAAATGGTGAGATTGCCCACATTTTTAATGTCTTTAGTAATAAGAGATAGTAATGGATTGTTGGAAAGGTTTATCTAATTATGGTACTACGTTTTAGATATTTATCGTATTAAGCTGACATCACAAAGATCTTAGCAAAGGTGAGGTGTATATGTGGTTAAATGTTGTTGAAAAAAAACCATGACATATAAGTATAATTTACTTTTATATGTCCACCTCAACATTAAAAAAAACAAGAAGAGTTGGACAAAAGTGAAAAAAAGTTTTTCAATGTATGAATCCTACTTAAAACATCTCTTTAGATAACTAAAGTACCAAGTTCTAAAGGTTTTATGAATCCATTGGTTCATATTCATTCCTTGGCCTATATTTCTATCACATATTTGATGAAATAGATCATAATCATGTGAGGAATCTCTCAACATAACCATCGAGATGGAGGTGGATGGAGGATGAAACAAAGTCGAATGAAGAAGACCAAGATCATTATAAGGAATATTAGGCTAACATAACTAAATAAAACCAAGTGACATAAGCGTGAATGGGGACAAGAGAGAAAATAGTTTGACATAGAAGTGAGACAACCAAAAGAGTCATGTATCTAAGTAAATTGAACATGTTCAATTTTTGTTGAATATATGATTCCCATGGGCATTCCTGGAACAACTAAAAAAACAACCTAATGAACCATGGTCGATTTCTAGATCATCAAAGAATTGGTTGGTGAAACTGTTTTAAAGGAGTCCTAACTTATGGGCTACAATTCAACATTGACATGCTTAGAGTCACCTAATCTAATACCTATTATCATTTTCATGCATAATGTACTCTTCCATGTTCTTTCCTGCATCATGTACTCTTCTTCCATATTTTCAGCATATTTGGCACATTACCAAATGTATTTACCTCTACATCTTGGACATGTTTTAAAGGAAGGATATCCTATATTCCCCATATATTCATGTTGATTTGAATTGTAAACTCACACCTAACTTCTCCTTCCAACTTCTCCTTCTTATATGGTGTCACCCCAATTATACATCCTAATAATGCAGAGATAAAATTTTAGGGTTATTTTAAAAGTGTCACTAACATAAGTAGGCTTATTTTAAAAGTGCCACTAACATAAGGGTGTTATAATCACCTTGAGTTCAACATCCTTATCAAATAGGATCCATGCATAAGCATAGTCACTACAATGTGTTTGCTTCATAAGACGTGATATAAATATGAGCATAAAAAATGGTACTAAGTTAAAGTTTTTGGCAATGTTTTTTTAAAATGCTTAGAATAGAGCTTGTATTGAAGTGCCTAATGCCAAATATTGATAAATGCCAATAATACTTCTAAATGTTTCTAGTATACAAAGGCCTCATAAAAAACTATTTTTTTGTAGTGACAATATACTATAGAGTTTGAATCACCAAGTGTGTGACTATTTGTAGGGAATGCACCCACTAAATTGTTAGACATTGATAAATGCCAACATTGTTTATAAATGTTTATAACATACAAAGTCTGCATAAAAGACTCATTTTTAGTGACAATATACTATAGAGTTTGAATAAAAAAGTATGTGACTATTTGTAGGGAATGCACCCACTAAAACAATTTATTGTCATAAGAAAAAGTGAGTTTCCTTCCATTCTCCCAATCATGGAGGGATAGGCCCACTAAGCTAGGTTTTGTTTGCAAGGACATATAGCATAGGGAGGCCTACTAGAATAACTGGAAGAAAATTAGTTAGGAGATGAAGGAGAGCATTAAAGTCCTAACATGACATATAAAATGGTGAGATTTCCCACATTTCTAATGTCTTTAGTAATAATATATAGTAATGGATTGTTGGAAAGGTTTATCTAATTACGGGACTACATTTTAGATATTTATCGTATTGAGATGACCTCACAAATCTCTTAGCAAAGGTGAGGTGTATATGTGGTTAAATGTTGCTAATAAAAAAACATGACATATAAGTATCATTTACGTTTATATGTCCACCTCAACATTCAAAAAACCAATAAGAGCTGTACAAAAGGGAGAAAAAGTTTTTCAATGTATGAATCCTACATAAAACATATCTTTGAATCCAGGCTCTAAAGGTTTTATGAATCCATTGGTTCATATTCATTCCTTGGCCTACATTTCTATCACATGTTAGATGAAATAGATCATAATCATATTAGGAATCCCTCAATATGGCCATCGATATGGAGGTGGATGTAGGATGCAAAAAATTCTAATGAAGAAGACAGAGATCATTATGAGGAACATTAGGCTAACAAAAATAATTAAAACCAAGTGATGTAATCTTGAATGGGTCAAAGAGAGAAAATGGTTTGACAATAGAAGTGGGACCACCAAAAGAGACATGTATCTGAATAAATTTAACATGTTCAGTTTTTGTTGAATTCATGACACCCACGAGCGTTCTTGGAACAACTAAAAGAACAACCTAATGAACCATCCTCTATTTCTAGACCGTCAAGGAACTGTTTGCTGAAACTGTTTTAAATGAGCCCTAGCTTATGGGATACAATTCAACATTCACATGCTTAGAGTCACTTAATCTAAGACTAATCATCTTTTTCATGCATCATGTACTCTTCCATGTCCTTTCATGCATCATGTACTTATATGGAGTCACCCCAATTATACATCCTAATAAAGCAACACAAATACAATTCTAGGGTTATTTTAAAAGTGCCACTAACATAAGTAGGGTTATTTTAATAGTGCCACCAACATAAGAGTGTTATAATCACCTTGAGTTCCATATCCTTATCAAATAGGATCCATGCATAAGCATACTCACTACAATGTTTTTGCTTAGGAAGATGCGACATAAATAGAAGCATAAAAAATGGTACTAAGTTATAGTGTTTGGCAATGTTTTTTTGAAATGCTTGAAATAGAGCTTGTATTGAAGTGCTTGATGCCAAACATTGATAAATGCCAACAATGATTCTAAATGTTTCTAGTATACAAAAGCCCCATATAATTTTTTTTTTTGTAGAGTTTGAATCACCAAGTATGTGACTATTTGAAGGGAATGCACCCACTAAATGGTTAGACATTGATAAATTCCAACAATGCTTCTAAATGTTTATAGTATACAAAGGCCCCATAAAAAAATCTTTTTAGTGATAATATACTATAGAGTTTGAATCAACAAATTTGTGACTATCTATAGGGAATGCACCCACTAAAACAATTTATTGTCATAAGAAAAAGTGAATTTCCTTCCATTGTCCCAACCATGGAGGGATAGGCCTACTAAGCTAGGCTTTGTTTGCAAGGACATATAGCATAGCCTACTAGAGTATCTGGAATAAAACTAGTTAGGAGATGAAGGAGAGCATCAAAGTTCTAAGCTTTATGCATTTCCCAAATTCAGAAGGATTGTTCCATTGATTTCTCCATTCACCATGTTTAAAATGGTGAGATTGCCCACATTTCTAATGTATTTAGTAATAAGAGATAGTAATGAATTATTGTAAAGGTTTAGCTAATTATGGGACTGAGTTTTAGATATGTCACTAGTGTCACGTCCCCACTCCTCTACCATAGAGAGAACGCGACTTCACAACTATCAAAACTGGGTGATCTATCCCCATGAACGTAAACATAAAAATGCATTGGAAATAAAAACATACACAAATGCATAATGCAATCTACAGCGAAAGCAAAAACATTCAACATGTTGATCATATTTCATTAAGAAAATACAAATGTAGAGATTAACACAAGAGATACTTATCTTGGAAGAAGCTTGTCTCGCAACCAACTATGTTGCTGCAACGTTCCACCCAACCATAGGCCAGTTTGCTTATCAATCTCATAGCAGCACTGCCACCCCCGAACTAGGCATGATTCCCACAAGTAATAAGGGAACACTAGCAGGCTCACACATAGCCAAAGATATGTGAAAATCCAGCCAAACCAAAACTACATTTGGGTTTATCAGGCTGCTAAAGAGGTGGAATGGGTGAATTGCTAAGCTAGTGAGCTCAACCCCAGAGCTATGGACATGTACACAAGATCTAGCTTGGATTTCCCAACACCTACAAACCCAACACAAGGAAACATCCCCTTCTCTACTACACAGTACCTCAGGATATGCCTTCCATTCCAGTGCTATTCAGGGTGTGCAAAGAACAAAATCCAGATCGTCTTGATCTGGCTATGAGTTTCCCTTCCACACTAGGTTTATCAAGCTAATTCTTCCTCAATTCCACTCCAAACCGGTTCAGACCAAACCAAAGGATGCACTAACACCAAGATGCAAATTTTGGGTTTGAGGGAAAAACGTTTTGCATCCAAAACAACAATGGTGAAGGGGAAAAAACAACCCTCTAAAAACAATTTGATTTTCAGAAACTTCTATGGGATTCACATGGGCAAAAAAAAACTCAACCAACACCCAAAAATCGTGGGTCTCTTCTCCAATTCGTTGTGCAACCCAAAAACGTTTTTTCCCTGCCGGGTATTGAGGAAAACAACAACAAAAATGTCAAGCAAGGAGCCCAACCACCGAGCTTTTCAAAAATGACTTCCCAGTGATGGGGAAAATGAAGAACATTGCAAAAAAGTGAATGGAGAACGCACATGAGCTCCAAAAATGTGAGGAAGAGAAAAATGTGGATGCATGGTAGAATGGGCATAAGTTTTCGGGTTTTTACTTGCCCAGGAAGTCAAAACACGTTTTTCCAAAATGGGTGCTCTACTCAATTCGAATTTTTCCCATACTCTTCCCAATCCCATGCAATAACTACCTCAACCAATTTCTGGAAAAAATAAATGATTGGGGAAAAAGACAAGAAATGGGTAGTTGACATTTTTGATGGGTTCTCCCTTTGCCATTTGGATTTTCCCCATTGGTTCAAAGGTTTGAATATTCCCCTCCCTTATCCTTAGGAAATCATGCCCCCATCTCTTTAATGTTGCATTGACATAACTGGTTGTGGGTATTTTAATTAAATTGCATATTTACATGATGTCCAAAATTACAATGTGCTTGGCTAGCACGAAATACCATCAGCATCGATTTTAATTGCTGAAACATAAAACGGTAAATCGATGGTGGGGATTTTTCCTTTAGCTCCTCACCATGATTAATTACAACATATAAATAAAATACATTGTTAATGCAAATGGGGTCAAAACCGGGGTGTTACAACTAGTACGAGGCTCTCTAAAAGAACAAGAAGGGAAATATAAATTATTCACATTTACCATATTACAAACTTCTACATGTAAAAGACCTAAAACTTGTTAATTCCAAGATGCATGTCAATGAAAATTATCACTTTTCGAATTTCTAGGGAATGGTCCCAAACAAAGAGCTATCAAGACACACCAACTTGCAGATCACTTTCCTAGGGGAAAGTATTAATGCTGAGGCTATTCTCCATGGTGAAGAAAGAGACCCTTCTTCATGATTATAGAGGTGGTGTTCTCTTAGTGTCTTGCTAAGTGTCTTCTTGAGTTATTTTGAAAAATGGAAAAGAGAGTACCATACAATGAAACCATTGATATTGTTTTATTAAATTTGTAAACACATTGTATTTTTCCTTTTTAAGTAACCAAGGTATTCATTCAAGCACAACTCTGCTTGTGAATGGATCAGGCATCTTAAAAAACAAATGGATGAAAAACATTAAGAAAATAGATTTCCTCAATTAACCATGACATGGCTTTATAACATATGCAAGTGGGAGATATAACTAGATATCATGATAAAGGAAAACACATAGATAACGAAGGGTACTTTTAGAAAAAAAATTAAATGATTTCAATCATAAATATCACAAAAATGTAGAGGAAACATGTGATTACGATTTTTTTCTTCATTATATAAAGTCTAAACTCATAATATACCAATGTTCTTGAGTAGTATTTTGTGGAGTTTGATTGAAATACATAACAATTAAATCCTAGATTGAAAGTTTCCCATAGTCAAAATAAAGTTCATTAGTGTAAATAAAAAATTCCTATGACCTAATTAGATAACCAAAGTAAAAGTGTTCACTTTCTTTAGGTTGGAATTGGGTTCCTATAGACAAGATAAAAGAGTTAGAAGAAATAAGAATGAGAATCAAAATTCAGCTTTGATACTAGATCTTATGGAACATAAATGCTAGATAAGAAGATAATTGGAAAGCAGGGAAGGAGAATGAGAGAATCTGGTAGTTTATACTCATAGAGTAAGAGACAAATGTTAGGCTCTTAACACTTTTTCCTTCACAAAAATTCATTAAATTGAAGTTCTTTAGTATCCAAAACCCCTAACTACCATAAACGTTTTCATGAGCATGGGAAATTTATATGTAACTTGCTACATGAACTTAAAAAAACTTTGAATATTGACTCCATTGCTTTATTTAGCCACAACTCAATATATTCATGTAATGGGATTATGGTATTTCTCTTTTTTTTTTTACTTTGAGTGAAAACAACCCATTCTTGATTTCATTTAACTATGGATTTTATTAATGAGTAGAAGCTAGATGTCCAACATTGTCAATAAGAAACTCCACCAACCGCTTCCTTATTTTAACCTTCAGGAAGCTTGTGAAGTCATTGAATTATGAACCGAGGGCTACTTTGTTTTTCCTCAATTATGTATCTAATGCATCCTTTGAAATTATATTGTCATTCTTCACTAGGGAACGACCCTCCAAATATTTATCAACATCAATTCTCTTGTGAAACAATGAACTTCTCATTTCTTCTAGTATATCACAAGTGGCAATCTTTTGTTGCAATACGTCGATTATGTTGTCTTATCCTCTTTGAACGTATTTTAACATATATTTAGATGGACTATTTCCCTTCTTCCTCTTATTCTTTCTAATACCAATAATATTTATAAATTAACAAGCAATAGTGTTTCTTTACAGGGTGGAGATCAATTATGAAGCAGTTCTATAAAAAGATCGAAATCCATGGCAAGAACAAAAAGCACTGGCTCTCCTCTCATCCCTATTAGAGTGGCCTCCAAAGGCTTGGAATTCCCAAAATGGTGATGGGATGTGATTGAGCTGAGACACCCTTAGCTAAGCAGCATGCCATGAAAAACGAAGGGATCAGGTTAGTAGTCCCTGAACAAGACTGATCTTAAAATCTTAACATAAGAAAACAATCATCCTAAGTCATCTTAATATACATGATATTGATTCATAACTAAATATATGATACATTTTTGGACAAAATATGTGGAAATTAATCCCATGGTCGCTAGAGTTCAATGCATGCAATTTTCAAACATTCTATGCTCGCCTCTTTTCATCTTCTTATATTATTATCTATTATGTACATACAAGATAGTTTGCAATTGAAAACGGCACACCATTAATAGAAATCGAAATAAAATAATTGTATGTTTCCATCAGCGTGCTTACGCTTTACTTATTTTATTTTGGCGAGTTATTGTTTAAACCAAAGGCATATGATGTTCGATTGTTTTCAATGTAATTATGTTGTAATTTTATAGGAAACTATTTTCTAATGCTGAAACTATTTCTATTGCCTATGCAATTTCAAATGGCTTTCCCATGGACAATTTGAGTTTTAGTCTCGATAAAAGAAGTAGAATTTATGTCATATATTTGGGTTTACCCTAACTATTGTATTTTATGTATCTAATGTTGTGTTCACATTCAAGCATTATGGTCTCTTGGAGTATGTACATATGACAAACATCCAACTTGTGATTCATTTTAGTTTGGTCGATAGGAATTTCTCATCACATTAGAGCATGCCATATATCTTCAATTTTAGTCTTTTCACGATGCAAAAAACTATCAAAGAGAAGTGTCCATATATGATAGATATGGGAGTTGTGTACAATGTTGATGTAAGAAGTACACATGCTTAATGGTGCGCTATGTCGTTCTTCTTAGCATAAGGATATATCTTTTTTGCATATGCTAGCTTGGTTGTAAATCCTTATTTTGTATATACTCAACCGAGGGAATATTTTTCATACCCATGGAAAGGGAGTCTTTGATATAGTGATTGTGACTCCTTAGTGAAATCAGAATTTACATATCATGGAGGAGACATTATCTGATCATTTGAAATTTGATCATATTTTCATTACGTTGGAAAATTGCATTATAACATAGGTTTTGATTATGATATTTTGCAAGTATAAATTACTATCTTTGATGAAATGATTATTTGTTGCATTGTTAAATGACATTATTTGATGTGCAGATGATTTTGGTTTTAAATTGCATCCTTTATACTTGTAGTGGCGTCCACTGTCAAGTGTATGAAGGAAGAACATGGAGGTGACAACTTGCATCCTTCTTTTGAAGAGAACTCGTTGTGTAGTATTTTTAACATCCATATTGACACATGAAAATCTAATAATAGTTTTTGTCTATGTATAGGATAGCTGCTAACTAATGAGGATATAAGTAGTTTTGTTGAATTCTTTTGTGTGTATAGACGGGTGGTTGCTTTGATATCTTTATTTTCTTTAACATGATATATGGTGCTATAGTTCCATGAGAAAAAAACTTGGGGGTAGTTCTATTTATATTTTGCCTACTCTTGAGCACTAGAATGTTGTCCCTTAATGAGCTTATATCACATACATCATTATCAAGGGTTTATGTAGATGCCTTGAGGGTTCACTTTGACGACAAAGTACTAAAGCAATATAAGTCGCACTAGTATTTAAATCTTCATTAATGCTTTCTTAATGTTCATTGTTTTTGAATTATGATTTACAAATGTAATGATATGTAATGCATTCTAACCTTGAGTTGTTCAAAAACTTGGTATTCCTTCATTAACATAAAAGATCATTACTTTAATTGATATTTACATGCCTTAATTTAGATATACCATATCATGTGCTTATTCCATATCAATCAATACTATTTAAAAACAAATATTTGCATATGGCTCTGATTGAATTTCAAATGAAACCTATTATATAATTTTAATCATGAACATAACTTTCAAATGGAAACCACCATTGAACAGTGACTTTGGACAAATGTGATATGCATGAAATGAGTATACACTCTCATGTTGTCTACCTAACAACTTTTTTCACTTATTTTTTCTCTATGATTCAAAATGATTTTTTTTTCTTTTTTTCTTTTCGTTTTGTAGGTTTTGTCTGCACTAATTTGAAATGTAATGGGATTGATGCAATTTGCATAAGTGATTAAGCTCTTACGAATGAAGGTGAGTAGAAGTTTCACTTTCTTGAATTTCCTTTTAATTTCTAAGAAAAATAAGTATGGGACATGTAAAGTTTTATAAAACTAAGGTTCAAATGATTGAAGATCCACATTAGTAATTGGTTTAACCCAACAATGTCCTTACCATGAAATCCATTGAGGTTTTGGCCTAAGGATACTATTTTTTATTTCATTTATTACTCATTAAGCAACATTCTATATGTAATTTATTTTTGCTGGTTGGTGCTAAGAAACAAAAGTTTAACAGGCGAAAACTTACAAAAATGAGGGATGGTTGGACCATACCAGTTCTCCCTGTGTGAACAGGCGAAGGAGACGTTCGCTCATCTGCTAGACTCCTGCAACTTCTCTTCTACGCTCTGGGACCATGGAGCGATGATATTCTGCCATTCTTCCAGGTTACGACATAATCCGGTCGGATCTCTGATGGAGGGGCCCAAAAAACCTTTCCAAAAATGCATTCTTAACCGCCTCTAGGAAATATTCCCTTTGTTTCTTATATGGGAAATATGGCGTGAAAAAAACTCTAGAATTTTGAGGGAGAAATCTAGTCTGATTAGAAGAGTCTGGGATGGCATTACTAGTAAAATGACAAAAAATTCTTACATGAAATTGGGAGAACACGGACTGGGATCCGAATGGTAATGAGCGACATATTATGCATGACTGGGGCTTCAGGGGAATCTCGACAAAACTAAAGGAAAGTGCCAAGAAACCTTGGAACATGCAGAGTCCAGATATATGGCTCCCTCCTCTGGAGTGCCTATCCAAAATGACCTTTGATGGGGCGTCTAAGGGTAATACAGGTCTGACGGGTTATTGTTTTCTTATTCGCGACCAGTGGGGGGCAACAAAAGGTTTCAAATATGGCTTCCTGGGCAGGGAGACCAACAACACGACGTAATTTGAGGGAATTTTGCAGGGCTTGGTGTGGGATATGGAAAATTTTAGCATGCCGATGGTTGTGGAAGGAGACTCACAATTACTCATTAACACAGAAAAACAACTCCAAATTGGCACTCAAAGTTTAAAGGTGGTAGCATCATGGCGTTTGGAAGGGCAGATGGAGGTCCTACGTAACCTACTTATTAACAGGTTAGCGGTACGATTCTCCCACATTAGGAGGGGAGGCAACAAAATGGATGACAACTTAGCCAACCTTGGAGTTAACACACGTAGAACTGTCAGGGCGAAGGACTGGGAAATGATATCGGATGGGATGGACTGTGACAGATGTAATCTCTTTGAGACGTAAGACAAGGCTAACCTCTAGGTGGATGTCTAGAAGGGACACCATGCATGTGGAGAACCATGCCAGCACATGGAGGAGTGTGGTGGCGATATTTTATCTTAAGTAATGACCAAACGCCTCATTAATATCATCTGGCTTGCAATCGAGCCAGTCGACGGTGGGAGGTACAAAGTAATATGAAGTCTATAAGTGGATATGTTAATTGCAGACATGACAAGATTAGTTTATGACATGGAGATGGGAAAGGTATCATTATAGTCTGGCTTGTGATCATAATTGTGAAGGGAAGGAATAGGCTATTTAGCAGGAAGCAAGGTGGCGAAGCGAAAGACATGTTTTTTCTATGTGTTTTCTCTTACGTCCCTTGTGCTAAAATTCGAATATTGCATAATTGTGTTGGTTGAATTAATATGGAGAGTGGTAAGAGTAGAGGTAAACAATTGAATGATCAACCAGAGGCTCATGAGCGCATCTTGAGGGCGCAAAGACAAGCTCTGTGGGAATCATGTATCTATGAGCTCGAATTTCCCTTGGAGATCCAGAACCGCATTGCAGAAACGGAAAAGAACCTTTGGTAGGAGTTTGATCACCAAAAGTTGAGGGAGGAGTGTAAGAAGGTAGAGGAGTGGATCTTGGGTCCGGGTCACATGATCGGTCGTGTAAGTATGTATGAAAAAAACAGTGGTAGTGTATTGGTTGATGAAGAATTTAGTCAGTCGAGAAGACCGGGATAAGAAAAATGCCAAAAAGGGGGATAATGCTCAGGATCCTTGGAAGGTATCTATCTTTGTTACTGTCTAGCGCATGGAAGTGAAATTCGAATTCCTTATCTCTTGTATGGGCTTTCAGTATCTGCCTTCTCCTCCTCTTGGCGTCCCGAAACCTGAATTTATGGGTAATAGTCAAGGTGGTGGGAAGGACTTGGCTTATATTTTATTATAAGTTAGGTTAATTGTTGGTTAGGGTGTGGTCACGATCTAGGTCTTTATATGTTTCTTTATATCTGTTATCTATATAGTCAATTATAAAGGCTTATGGGCCTTTTTATCGCTTTCTTTTTGTCGTAAGATGACTTTCAACTCTGTTTTGTCTTGGGATGGCATGGAGGATGTTTGCCTATTCATGTTGGCAGGGGGCTTACTGGGATTTGAGTCCGTAACTTCTGGGTTGACGGGAATTGAGTTTGTATCTTCTTGTGGGTTTTTGTGGGTATGAGGTAAGAAATTTTGGGTTAGTAAATTTTGGAGGAAGGGTTTATGCGATTATCAGTCATATAATGATGATCGGTTCTGTAATGATGTTTGTAAGGGCTTTTTGCTGTTAATATAATGTTAATACTTTTACTTACAAACAAACATTCTATATGTAATTTCATATAATGTGTTATCCATTCTCAAGAACTAAATATGATTTTTAGAAACAATTAGTTTCAATGACAAATTTGATGCAGGTTGGAAATGACACAAATTTAAATTTAAAGAGGAAACTACACATTTATATGCATATTTATGTCTTTGAATTATATATAGCATGTACACATATATTTAATAAGCTAGTAAATGTAGTTCAAGATAATTTGATCGAACCTTATTATACTTATCGACATATAGTGTATATAACATGTGATTTGCATTAAACCTCTATTAGTTTCCACTTTGTCTAATTTTTTTTGCCATTTTCCTAAACTTTTATACTAGACATTGGATTTTTTTTTAGAAATTTCTCCAATATTACAAATTCATTTATCTAACATGGCATTGGCTGATCGAATTGGAAGTATTATTGAACAGTTGACAACAAGCTTCTCGACAACGACAAATAGTTTTAATGTATTCAATCCACGTTTTAGGTGGGAGAGGTTAGCATTTACATGAATGTCTTGGTGGAATTATTCCAATGTTTGTATGTTCATTTTAAACTTGCTTATACCTTCACATTTTGGTGGTTATGGTAGTCCAATATTAATTTATGATAATGTTTGGCTGCTGTCAAGCAAATTTGTAATAATAGTGAAACATTCGAACCAACTATATCTTGTAATTGAAACTATATATTATAGTGAACTATAGAGAACATAAAATGTTTCATTCTTCAAGTTAATCAGTTAATTTAAGGATTGCTCATGGCCTTCACCGCCACTGCCTATTGATCAACTAATCTCACAATGTTCACCTCCAATTGATCAATTGATTGCACCACGTTCACCTCCATTTGGATAATCCCCATCACTTTCACTGCCATCCACCTTCACAACATGTATTTGGAGATATATATTATAGTGAACTATAAAGAACATAAACTATTTCATTCTTCATGCTAATGATTTAATTCAGGGATTGCTCATCGACTTCATCACCAACTAATATCATTTCCTTCACAACCAACTAGTGATTTTCCCACCGCTTTCATCGTCATCCGCCTTCGCAAGATTCTTGTAACCTTATTACCAATATTAGTCATCAACTCAACATGAATAGATGCCTCTTGTAAAGTTTTTTTTTAAATGTATTGTTTTTCTGATAGCCAACTAGAAAAGCAAAGGACATGAAATACTTATATTTCTTCTCAGGTTGACGATCAAGTAGTTTTTTCTTCCGATAATGGAAGGCTAAGTGCCTTCAAAGGTATTTTTTGAATAACCTACTCACAGTTCACCTACTTTTGATTTTGCCACCTAGTGGAATATGTAAGTGTAATAATAATTTAAAATTTACATGCTCAATGATGATATCATTGTTTTTGCCAATTCACATAATGTTTATTTAAATTGTTAATTCAACCATTATGTGTTTTCTCTATTAAAAAGAGGTAAATGATAGTCATGTATTACTTAATAAACATACAGAACACCTCTAGTTCATCCCATATGCTTTTGCCTTTTATAACAACACCTTTTGCATAGAAGATCCATGAGTTATCTTGAATTCAAGATCTACATGTTAAGCTAGAGAAATTGTTAACCTTGTTAATAACACACATAATGCACAAGACTTAGTAGATTCAAGATCAATTTTATATCCACTAGATTTGAACTATAACACTAGGATTTTGAGGTACCATAAGGGGAGGGGGCATTAATAGAATGTACCTAGAGATCGTCACAGTAGAAGTAGGCCGTTGGGGTTTAAACAGACCATGCCACCGAGTATCAATGCAAAGGCTTGCCAAAACTTAACCTTATGCATAATGGAAAATACTAGTAGAATTTTGTAATACTGGAACACCATGTCTCTCCAATGGGTTCTAGGAAGGAACAAAACTAATGGTTAAAACCTTTTCATCTGTCTATGCCTAAAGAGAAAGCCTTGAAATAACTACTTTTCTCTGGAACAATGGGATCCCCAAGATTTGGAACCTAGAGAAGGAGGGTTGTGGATATGTGCCTATTAGGATTTGAATCTCAATCTGGAATTGGATTAGTAGGCTATGTATCTTAACCTAGAATGAATTCTTTCACCATATCAAATGCAACTATGAGTTCCTTTGCTTCATGTGTTGCTTCTTGTGTTCCTTTGCTTCTTAAGTTCTGTTGTTCAAGATTAAGCACCCTTGTAACCTAGGGTCCGGGGTTACCAACTTACTACTAACCTTGCAGACAATCAACTTTAAGAGAATAGAAAGGAAATAAGAAGAAAGTCTTAACTTACCCGATTACCGACGGTTGATCCAAGCTTGATCTTCTTCCGTTCCTCTTCTCTCCAAAGCTTCCATGGATGCACCTCTTTCACCTGTAAAGAGCAAATTCTCCAAGTACTATCTCATGCATGTATATATAAGAGGTTAGATAAACAATATGTCCAATACATAATCAATTATATTCATTAACCACGATACATGAAAGAGACTTAACACAATGTTGGAAGAAGAATTCTCTTTATTAACAATCAGTGAATGAGATAAGAGTACAACCCAACTTCTGAGACAAGGACTCCTCTGCAACCAAAGGACTCTGATTTCTGCTGCTCCAAGACTTCTGAAGATATACCACCAACATAACTTTGCTCTCTAATCTTGATTGATTAATGCCCTCCCCAAGGCCTCTATTTATACTTTGGGAAATAGAGTGGTTTCAAAGGTTGGGGTGGTTAAAACAGTTGGGATAGTTAATGATTAAGACCCAACCAATATCCATTAATCGTGTTTTATATTTTTAAAGGTCGAATCAATATGTATGTGACTATTGATATAGGCAACCCGCGTATGAAACACGAGTTTATTAAAGGAAACCCGCGTATGCTGATGTACAAGGGTTGCAATGTAGATAGTCGCGTACAATACGCGAGTTGCAATGGAGATAGTCGCGTACGTATGCGAGTTACAATGGAGATAGTCACGTACGCAGCTCAACACTTAGAAAAATTATATGGCAAGCCGGTTCAAGGGTTAATGCATCCCAGTCATGCCCATCTATAGTGTTTTGGAAAACTTCAATCCTAAAATGTCCTTTTGTGTACCAACATAAGGAATGTCGGCACTCGGACGGAGAAGTGCCATTTGGGTTGATAACAGATGCCCCCTAATGTGTGAGATCAGAGGTAAATGATGGTCGAAATACATTATAATCATTATCTTGGAGAACTCAGAAGTCCAATGGAGCAGAGGAAGTACCTGAAACAAATACATAATAATGTCATATACAAAGTCATATATGAGGATGCTATGTTCAATATATTGGAACACTAGCTCCTTTACAATATTTGAGTATATCATATGATATGGGTACAAGACCATGTATATTACAAAGGTGGATCGAAGCCACAATATACAATAATGATGAGTCTTCAAAGATCTGGAAGCTGTGTAAGTGATCACAACATAATCTTGCGCAACATAGTCCATAGATATGAACCTAAGGTCTTTGTCAAAAATCCCAAAGAACCAGTACAATCCAAGCCATGTGAATAGATGTTATTGAAGTCGAACATGGATAGGATTCAACAGATTGTCAACCGATAGGTGATAATTGACAACTGAAGCAAAGGAATTCACCAATAATGAAAGTGAATCCTAAGGTACGATCGCCAAAACTCTAGGTCTTCGTCGTCAAGAAGTGCTGATGAGAAACCATACTATGATGAGGAAGGTAATAGATCCTCCAACAGATCACAAGAGTGACTAGGAGCTGGGTAAAGGAAGGGAAACACAAGTAATAATAGATAGGACAATGATGGAATCAGGATATAGATCAGATACAGGGTTAAATCCTTGAACAATGAGCACGACAAAAAGATGACCCAAGGCATATTTTAACTTTGTAGATAGTACAACTAGACTTATCTGTCATGTAGGAGACATGATCAGATTCCTTAGGTATAACTGACAAGAGGAGGAGTAAGAAACTCGAAGTAATATCTGAACTGAAAGTGAACACTGAGACATGAGTATCAGAAAAGACAGAGAGTGCTATGTTCAAGGAAGACATGCTTCCACCGACTGAGAACCAAAATAAAACTTCTTCCTTATATTTCCTGTTAAATTTTAATGAGTCCAGGAAAGTCAACTCAAGTCTCTCTTCATTTTTTGACAAGCTTTAAGAGAAGAAGGAATAATGCTTGATAGTGTGACTGATTCATGGATTTTATGAGCCCGAACTAGTACATGCTCACTTGGTGTTTTCATGTTTAGAGAGTTTGAAAACTTCGAAGAAGACTCCAAGGGGGTCATTTTTCGTCCAATTTAGTCTCCTGTGGCTAAAAAAGTATAAAACATACCTCAGAAGAACTCTCTTAACTCCCGTAGAAGAAAAGGTGAACCTTTTTTGTACTTAGTTAGGGAGGTCTGAAAAAGGTTAAATTACCACCTACCCAACGCTCCTTTGAGAGCAACATATAGCTTGAGTTTTACGAGTGTGAAGGAAAGGAAGATCACTCAGAAAGATCCATTTGAGTACGAGAAATGGGGCTTACAACAATAAAATTGATGTTTTGTTCTTGGTGTTTAGCGAGCATGACAAAGACATGAAGTACACTCAGAATCTTTTTCATGTTTAGGTCCAGAGCACGAAAAAGAGAAAACTGAGCTCATACTGGGTGTTCCTTTTTCATAAATTTAGTCCCTCAGGTCTGGAAAAGTGATAAACCTATACCTGAGAATACTCTTCTCAATCCCGCAGAAAAGAGAGTGATCCTTTCTCGTATTATTCCACATGGTCCAAGAAAGAGATAACCTACCACCAATGCAGATGCCCATTCACATATTCTTAACAAGCTTGAATGGACAAGTTTACTCGGCAGTCAAGTCTATTTTGAGGAGTTAGACCTGGGCCTAAAGAAACTCCATAAGGGTGGGAAGTCTTATAAAGGGATAGCTTGTAAAAAGAGACCAAAATGAGGCTCAATTTGGCGTGAAAAATAGCTAAGAAGACTCCCTTGAACCTATGAAAACTGCAAGATGAGTATCGAAAGACAATAAGTGGGTTCTAAACGAGGATACCTATGTGAGGAAAGTCTTATCCACAGAAGAACAATGGCATAAACGAGGTACTAATGGTTAAAAATACCATAGTCCGTGGTCAAAGTGTTAATGCTAGGATTAAGATGGATTAGGTATAAATGCAAAATGCATGTGAAATGACCAAAAACCATCCTATATGAGCGAAAAAACAACTTTAAACGACCATAGACCTGTCACATTGAATAAAAAGATATGGCATTAGTTTGATTTTATATAAAAAATATGAACTACAGGGAAAAAAACCACTTTGAAAATAATATTTCTAGAAATAGTTCAAAATATAAATCAAAACTCACCATTTGTTTTTTTTACCCAAAATAGACAAGTTTTACCTCTACCTTTGATTGCTTGGTGTGGACGACTCGGTGGACAATTCTAGAAACCGCAAGTGTTAGGTAAAACTACACTCCATGCTCTTTCATTTGATCCAAGCAAATTTCAATTTTTGGCCCAATTTTCATGTTTTTCAATGTCCTCAAAGCATGAATGCTGTGTACGCGGGTATGGTCTATCAACAGTCGCATACATGCATTCTGTACGCGGGTTTTCTGAAGGCAAGTTGCGTACACTGCGCGAGGTATAAAAAGGGTATGTAGGGCCAAGACTTTTTTTATTTATATGAATTTAATGGTTTGTAAATGGCTTGTTTATCAAATTGAAATATGGTTCTTGAGTGGAGGGAGAGGGAACATGAAGACATGGACCAAGAAGCTCTACAAGATGCCCCCACGGTAAATGCTTTGTGGCAAAGTGGGTTATTGAAATTCTTCTGTACCTCACCTATGCGATCAAATGTCCTCCTACTAGAGTTTTTGATAAACTATTGGGATCATTATCTTGGTATGTTTGACCTTCAAGCTGAGTTTCTAGAGGTTACTTCAGAATATCTCTATTTTATCTCGGTTTATCACGACAAGGAGCTCCGGTGAACTTGGAAGGTACCCGTAGAGGCAGTGACCTTCTAAGCGTACATAACTACATATATATATACTGTGAGCCTGGCACTCAAAAGAGGGGTAGCTGCATCCTTATTGTGCATATTCACAGCTTGCCCTTACAGGTATTGGCGAGTACTATAGTGAGGATTGCACGGTCATCATCACTTCACCTTGCAACTTGGAACCAAATGAGACTTGTAGTGGACTGTCTATAGGGAGCTCTATATGATTGGTGTTCGGGAGTAATCTCAATAATGAGGAAGCAGCTCTTTGACTGCAAAAGAGATAGGCATAAATTTTTTGGTTATTCCAGCATATTGGTAGCCTTTTTCTTTGAGAGGGTGCCTAGTTTGAGTCTTGCAGTACCATTACCAGTTCGTTCTCCCGATCAGCCTAGACTGAGTAGGTGGGGAGAGATCTTCCTCCGCCAGGGAGGCAGTGGATCGATTCAGAGCATATAAGACGACAACTTCTACTTTTGGTGGGAGCGACAGTTACCAACCTTGGAGTAGTTTCCATATGCTGGACTAGATTTCCGAGGTGACACTGACCTTGTCCTCCCTCCTGGAGGAGCATGGGGAGAATCAGGTATTTTTGTTTTCAAATTTTCAAGTTTTTATGAATTTTAATTATAAATATATATACATATGTATAAGAGTTTTTAATCCTTTTTTTTTAAATGTCAAAATGCAGATATTGGATCAGTCCGCCCTGCTAGGCATCCAAGCATGTATGTGCATCCTGTGGTGGGTGAGGACCAGAGTTTGATTAGGGTTCATGAGGGAAAGCTGGCTAGGCTTACCCAGAGAGTACCTACATTAAGCGTTGAGCATATCCCTGCCGTCATGCAGGAGCTAGTGGTTGGTATACCACCTGTCTGGATATGCCTTATGAGGCGGGTAGCTGAGAGTAGTACTTGTGTATATTGATGCCGTTGAGGCTGCTGCAGCCGAGGAGGATGAAGAAGCCCGAGATCAGGGTGATCAAGGGGAGGTGGTCAAGCTTAGACTTAGGAGCATTTCATGGACTTTGATCCATGTTTTGTATATTATATAGTTATGACTGGATCTGAGGATCATAAACTCGACCTATCTATATGCACAGATATTCACACACACACACACACACACATATATATATATATTTGACGGTTTTATTTACAAGTGTTTTGTTATGTGTCTGCTGTATATTTTTATGCAAAATGTGTTAAGTGCCAATCCAAGATATAATTAGCATACGCATCAGTTAATGAATTTTGATTTCTTGGATTATGTTTGAATGTAATAAACTCAAAATTTCTTTCCAATAACCTAACTTGCATAAACTCACGTAGTAAAATAGGGTTCCGCACCTGATAAGCTCGATCGAATTGGGAAACCACCAATTGAGAGTCAAGTAGGACTTCTAGCTGAGTGATACCATGTGACAAAGCATCCCATAGAATCTCAATGACAGCCTTGTATTTGGCCACATTATTGGTAGCAGGACCTAAGCAAGTGCCTCCAAAGGCGACTAGCTGTCCTGAGGGCGAGTAAATGACCCATGCGGCTGAAGCCAGATTACAAGTGTGGCGACTGGCGCCATCAGAGAAACCTACGAACCACTTAGAAGAGATATATAACAACCAGCAGATGGTATAAAAACACAAACCAACGAACTATTGTACATAAAAATATATACAATAAAAATACAGGAAAAAGCGTTAAGCCTAAGCATAGTACTTTTTCAAGTAGAGCCCATTTCTAGGCTTAGGTAGCTTATTCCCTTCGAAATCTGTCAATTCATATGCACCCTTCTTCAACACCTTTGACATGACATAAGGTCCTAACCACATAGACCTGAACTTTCCTGCCCCCAAGGGTTCTTTGTCCTGATCCCAGAGCAAGACAAGCTCCCCTTCAGAAAAAATCCAAGGCTTGACCGATTTATCGTATTGGCTTTTTACCCTATTTTTATGAGCTTCATTTGCTATCAGCACATCTCTAGGCTTCTCATCTAGATGTTCTAAATGTTCTTCCAGCTCAGTCGTATCAGGTAACACATGAATAACAATATTTAAAGATGGGATTTCGCATTCGACCGGGGTGACTGCTTCCACTCTGTGAACGAGTTGGAAAGGAGAAAACCCTGTAGCAGTTTTCACATTGGTACGATATGCCCAAAGTGTAGGAGACAGGATGATGTGCCAATTGGAACGGGTTGCATTAATAGTACGTTTGAGAATAGTCTTCAAAGTTTTATTTACAGCCTGGACTTGACCATTTGCTTGAGGATAGAATGAAGATGAATGTTCTTGTCTAAACCCTAGCATAGTGGTCAATTCAGTCATCATACTATTTTGGAAGTGATTGCCATGGTCAGTGACAATCTCTTTATGGATACCGAATCGTGTGATAATTTGGTTGAAAATGAAAAAAGTTGCAGTTTACCCGTCAGCTTTAAAGGTGGGCATTGCCTCTACCCACTTCGTGAAATAATCTACAACGACAATGATATGTTTGTGCCCCCCAGCCGAGACTAGGTTGCACGTCACGTAATCTATCCCCTGTTTCATGAAGGGGCTCACTGAGATGACGGGAAATAATGGAGCAGGATGTGACCACATCTTTCTGGTGTAAAGCTGACAAGGATGACAACGCTTCACGGCTTCCACACAATCTTTAAAGATCGTGGGCTAGAAATAACCAGCACGTAAGATCTTCTGGGCCGTTGCTAACCCAAATAAATGACCCCCACATGCTCCACTATGGGCATAATTTAGGACAGTCTCTGCTTCTTCGTGGGTAAGACATTAACACAAAGCAAAATATACCCCCTATGATATAAAGTATCTCCAATAATGAGGCAGTTCTTGGCATGTACACGTAGTTTACGCCGTTCTTCCCGCGAGAAGGCTGCAAGGTACTTCAAAGTCTGGAGATAGATAAGTATATCTCTGTACCAAGGGTTAGAGGTGGAAATCAAAAAGATATGCTCATTTGGGAATGAGTCTTCTTCAATGGCTACATATTCCTCTACTGGAAATTCTGCAATGAGCTCAACAAAAACTAAGGATTTCTTGGATTTGGCGAATTGAAAATCTAAGTCAAAATCTTGAAGAATGACGATCCATTTGTTGAATTTGCCTCTAATTATCCGCTGGGACAAAACATATTGGAAAGGATTAACATCTACCACTACCGTCATGGTCCTCAGTAAGATGTAGTGACGCAACCTTTGAACAGCATGCACAACTGCCAAGGCCAACTTCTCAACGTGGGAATACCTAAGTTTAGGGCTGGCTAAAGCACGACTAAGATAGTAGATGGCATGCTCTTGGAGCTTATCGTCCTCCTGGACTAGTACTACCCCTATGGTCGACTCAGATGCGGCTAGATACAATATAAAATCCCGAGAGTAATCTAGCGAGCACAATAACGGTGCCGACAAATTTTTTTTTAGTGCCTCAAATGGAAGTTGTGCAATTTCATCCCATACAAATGGGGTGTCCTGTTTCAACAGGCGCATTAAACCTTTAGTAATCTTGGCATAATTTACAATAAAACGTCGAAGGAAGTTGGAATTCCTCTGCAGGATTTGAAGTTGCATGATAGAACGAGTATGAGGCAGATTTACGATGGCCTCAACTTTCAAAGGATCCACCTGAATGCCTTTGTTGAAAACAATGAATCCAAGTAGCCTCGCTGAATCGACACAGAAAATGCACTTGTGGGTATTCAAGTGAATTTTGTAGTATCTGCATCGTTCAAAAATCAAATGCAAGTGATCTGGGTGATCGATCCTCTTACGAGAATGTGTTGGCAGATCATCAAGGTAGGGTTTAACAATGGATTTAATGTCATGAAAGGCAAAATTCATTGCCCGCTGAAAGGTTGCCCCTGCATTTTTCAATCCAAAGGGAACTTTCTTGTACGCGAAGGTACCCCAAGGACAAATAAAAGTTGTTTTATGTTGGTCTTTCGGTTTAATTTGGATTTGATTATACTCGGAGAAACCATCCATAAACGAAAAGACTTCACTTCCCACACAGGCATCAATAATTTGATCTATAAATGGCATGGGGTAGTTATCCTTGGGACATGCTTTGTTTTGATCTCGAAAGTCAATACAAACGTATATAGTCCCTTTCTTTTTGTCAACAGGAACAGGGTTGGATACCCATTATGTCAAAGCTATGGGGTAAATGAAACCGTCTTTCAGCACTTTCTCAACTTCAGCCTTAACCGCTACCGCTTTACGCGGGTTGACATGACTCAACTTTTGTTGAACGGGTCTAGCATCAGGGTAAGTTTGGATTTCGTGCTCGACTATTGATGGATCAATGCCTGGAATCTCCTCATATGACCAGGCAAATACGTCGCGAAATTCCTTAAACAAGGCTCCATAGATCTCAATCTCCTTTGGAGAGTAGTTTGCGCTGATGTGTACATTTTCCACAATGTTTGGTTTTGCAGAGATGTTGATAGGAATCATAGCGGAAATGTTTGCCATATTCCTCTCAGCAAATATTCCTTCCCTTGGTAAGGGATTAATAGGTGTATTGTTGTAATCTCATAGAGCACATAGGGTTATCAATAATACACATTAAAAGCATACAAATACAATAGAGACAAGAGACAAGAACATAGGTAGAATAACAATTTATGTTATAGTGAAAGGGTCCATACAATACATAGAACTGAACCGAGTTCTTATCTGGCTCAATAGCCTAATATATATAATTGAAAAAACAGTTACAAATAACTACCTTTCGGTTCGGTTAACCGACACGACCCTATGTGGTCGACCTAATCTCTAATTAGTCAGCTGATCAACTTAGTCGGCTTATCGTTCTAGTCGGCTTACCGACTAGCTCCCCCAACATCTTCCCCACGAACAAATTTTTTCTTCGTACCGAAGAATAGGGAGGTACAAAAAATGTATTACCTGTCTGTAAGTAGTTATTGCTATGTTTTGACCTTCATGGGATGTGAAGTCTAATAGTTGGTCTTTTCTGTACATAGACTTCGACAATTGCTTCAGCTGTCACTGCTAGCTGATGTTGGAATTTTGTCCAACTTTGCAGTGCTTTTTGGATGTTGATAGTTAATGTTGTGAGACTTGATAGTGTCGACATCTTCTCTTGGATGGAGAGGTCTGCTATCCTTTCCATTTTAGTACCCATAAACTAGTCCTTTTCTTCTGTCATCTCCAGAATTCGTTTCATTTGCGGGTAGATGATATCTAGTTTGTCTAAGATCGAGATTGCCTATTGTACCCATTGGTGTGATTGTCGCTCGAGCTTCTCCAATTTGTTTGTCTCAAGCATGATTTGATTTTCATTGGTGCTCTGGAGTGCTTCTTCCGTGCTTTTCCTCTTCTCGAGTGCTTGGATGTCTTGTCGGGACTGTTGCGTCTGTTGGAAGAGTTGCCCATAATGAGCAGGCTAGTCCCAGAGTACTCCTTCTGTAATGACCGACTCCTCCATGTGATCTTGCATCACCTTGTATGCTTTAGAGAAAGTTGTGTGCTGCTGCATCAGCATTTGAGCTGTTTCTTCTTTTTCCCTCTCTTTAGTGTTCGGCATGTGTGTCTGTAGTTCCGACACCACGCTCTCAAACAGCTGGTAGGATTTCTCCAGTGGCTTGTTGGTGTCGTCCTCTGTTGGTCCTGGTATCACAGACTGCGCAAGTTTTTTGCATTTGTTTAGGAACTCGACTTGTTCTCTTTATTTGTCATCAAGCTCCTTGCGTCTGCTCTGGCTCCTTGTCTTTGCTTTGCTGGCCAGGGTTTCCAAGAGTTGTCCTAGCTCTCCATATTTCATCTTGGTTGCGTCGACTGCGGTGGTCGACCCAAGTTGAAAGATGTGGACCTTTGTCGTTTGGGCTGGATGGTCCTTCTTCTTTTTGTCTCTCTTCTTTTTGTGCTTCTGTTGTTTTGCTTGCTTCTGTACTCGTGTACCTGTGAGAGTCATATTTTCCAGCAATGGGTTGTCTGGTTGCCGGCCTGCAGAGGTCGGGGGTATTTCTGGTTGGGTCGGTTGGACGAGTGCTGCAGCAGGGTGTGTATCTGGTTGATTTTGCACAGAGGGTCCAGATACAGAGGTTGCTGGTATTGATGGTTGTGGTCGAGGTGGCTCTGATGCAGCTGGTTCAGGTGCAGGTTTTGGGTTTGAGGGTGGTGGTGGTGATGGTGATGGTGAATGATTGGGTGTGGTTAGAGTGGTGCGGATGTGGTCAGATGTCGGGTCACGAATTTGTGGAGGTGAACCTTCCTAAAGGTCGGAGAACAATTCGTCGATTTCTCGATTTATTTCTTCCATGTTCTCTTCTTGCTCATTTCTTATTGGTTTACTGGCTGGTGGGGGGGGTTCAGGGTCAGTCGGAATGAGGGATGTAGTCCAACTTGCGACAACCTCATCTTGCTTGTCGGGGTTTTTTTGAAAGGTCAAACTCACAATTGCAACAGTCATCGGTTTCTGGGGTACTTGGCCAGGTTGAGGAGTGGGCAGCCTAGATCCACCAGCTTCAAACAAAGGGCACTTGGTGGTGATCTTCTATACCGAGGTGAGTAATTCAGGCAGTTTTTCAATGTACGCCTGGAAGTCTCTGTCTTGGTCAAACCTTTCCTTCAAGGTTTTCGGCATAGCATTCTTGCATATGTCAATTGGGCTTATGGAAGGAGGCTCTGGAATTGTTTCTTGGGTTATTTTGGTTAGAGACGGGGGTGGGGGTGTAGAGACGAGATCAACAACATTCTCAGCCGTTGAGGTATTTTGTGCTTTTTGCCTTTTTTGGCTGACCCTGCTGTGCTCCCGCTTCAACAAATTTCTGGAACTGTGCTTCGACCGGGATTTTATTCGCAACGGCGTCTTCGATGATGTCGACTCCTGTTGCTTCTAATCTTCCGATGATTCCGCGATGATAATATTGCGTTTTCCTTTCCCCTGCTCTTGCTCCTGGATTCTTTTCATTTTCCTCGAGGCTGCTATCTCCTTCGACAGTTTGCGGATGTTTTCTTTGGTTATAGCATACTCAGGGTTTTCTGTATCTATCTCTCCCCCTTGGTCTTGAGACGAGACGATGATTTCTTCAACTGGATTGGTTACCTGCTGTTCTGTCTGTGTCTCTTCCCTTTGGGCTTTCGACGGTTTGATTGTAATTTGCAGTCGACCGGTGTCTCCTACTAGTGTCTTCTCTGACACAAATGTGCTGATGTATAATCCGATCTCATAATCTTATTCTTTTTCTTGGTCTGTTAGTGGCTCCTCTATTGATAGGTTTGTCTCTTTGGCCTTTGCTGGTATCAACAGTTTTGTACCTGACTGTCGAGCTAGCTCCCGAAATATCTCTTTGACTGTTGGGTAGTAGTCGAGAGTCCTTGCTTTTGCCTTTACACCCTGCATATACCACACCACGGTATGGTCGAGTTCTAACTGTATGTGGGCAGTTTTGGGAAGAATTCATCAGATGTTCTGGGGCACCCTCTATCTGGTCGTTTGGATTTTCAACTGTTGGAACTAGCTTTCCAACATCACTTTGCCTTTTGCTAGTTCCTTCATTGTTCCAGTTTGGGAAAACGGTTTGAATCTCCACATATGGAACTTTGTGGGTTCTTGAAACTGCTTGTCCCCAAAAGGACACAAGTAGTGCATGACTATCCATATCATAAGGGATGGGAACCTTATAATCCCTCCTGGCTCCTGGCATTTTTCACGGATGCCTTTGAGCATGTCAGCGACGTACTCAGCCCATCTGTAGATTTTCCCTGTGTCGGCAATGGTATCCACTGCCTCCAACATATCTAGTTTTAGGTCGCTTCCTTGACCTGTCAGTGTAAGCCCAGTGGCTATTTATTTTCTTTGCGGCTGTGGTAGGCTTTTTGTCAACATAAGCCCATTCTTTGATCTCAACCCATAGTTTCACCCATGAAATTTCCTAAACCTTAGCATTCTTGATATTTCTTAGTCTCCTTATTAATGGTGTCTTTGCGGTTTGTAGTTCTTTAGACTTGGCTGCAGCTCTGGTTTGTTTAGGTGCCATTTTGTCGGTTTGCTGGCCGACTTTACTTCGGTATTCTCAGTTTTTAGTCTTCTGGTTGCTAAGTTGCTCTCTCTGTTTGAAATACTATAAATCATCCTTTTGGGGTCCACTATTTATAGTTGATGCCTTTGACGTTTCTGTCGAGGGGTGTATTAATGGCGGACGTGATGGTTCAGCGCGAGCACTTGAGTTTGTGTTAATGGTGATTTTATTTTGGCGCTCGTAGTCATGAAGGCGTGATGTGACTTTCGAGGTCGTTGATCGATGTTGATCATGTGAGCGGTCGATGGTGTTATGTCGATGGGCGTGATGTCGGTGTTCGAAGTGTTGATTCCCTATCATACTTTTTATGGATATCAGTTCTATTTTGCTTTTTGGATTTTTTTTCCAAATTTTTATAGATTTTGTTTAACGTCCATTATGGTCATTATATTCTCCTTTTTTTTAAAAATTTGTTTAGTTTATGTATCGCTTTAATCGGGCACCATTAACGAGTTTCTGAAATACTATGCCTTGTAACGTCCTTAGTTGGATTGATCCGTTGGCAAGAATCTCTTCGACAACATAGGGTCCCATCCACTTTGTATGTAGCTTTTTGGGTTTCCCTTTTACTCGATTGTTGTATAGTAAAATCAGGTCACCTACCGACAGGTTTTTGTTTTTGATGTTGCGATTGTGCCATGATTTTTGTTGTTGTTTATGGATTGCTTGATCTTGTAGAGTGATCAGTTGGTGTTCTTCCAGTTTACTTAATTGCATCAGTCGGTCCTTTCTTCCTTGTTTGACATCGACATGTAAAATCTCTGCGATAATAGGTGTCTGTTGTTGAAAGTGTAGTGGAACTACTGCTTCTTGTCCGTAAACTAGTCGAAATGGTGTTTGGTCGGTTGAACGCTTGTATGCTGTTATGTACGCCCATAGTACTGCAGGTATCTTTTCATCATAGTCGTCTTTGTTGGTGTTACATATTTTTGTTAATCCTTTTGTTAATGTTTTGTTAAATGCTTCAATTGCTCCATTTGACTAAGGGTGGTAAGATGTACTCCGACGGTGGTCGATTTGGAACTGATCTGTTAGTGTTTTAATAGTTTTATTAATAAAGTGTGTTCCCTAGTCACTGATTAGGGTTAATGGGTATCCAAATCAGGTAATGATATTTTCATAGATAAATTTGGTAGCTATCTCACTGGAACATGTGTCGACTGGTTTTGCCTCTGCCCATTTGGTTATGTACTCGACTGTAGTTATTATGTACCTTGTACCTATTCTTTTTGATGGTATGGGAAATCGTCCTATGAAGTCGATGGCCCAAATTTCAAATGTCAAGCTTGGGTTTACTGATATCAAGGGCATTTCTATACTAGGAAGAGGTCGACCTAGCCGTTGACATCTGTCACATTGGCTTACAAACTTTTTAAAGTCTCTATGAAGTGTCGGCCACCATAACACTGATTGTTAGATTTTCTTGGTAGTTGTGTATGCTTGAAAATGTCCTCCCGCAGGTCCATAATGTGCTTCATACATAATATTATTTCTTTCATGTTCTAGTACACACCTTCTGAGGATGTCGTCCAAACCCATTTTATATAAGAATCCATTTATGAGACTATATGGTGCAACTTTCATGGCTAAGATTTGTTTCTTCTTCGTACTCATGCCTTCTGGTGCTTTTCCATCTTCTAAAAACTGAGCTATTTCCTCTAACTCTGCCAGGACTGCTTCTATTCGAAATAAGTGTGCATCCGGTAAGTCATCTTCGACTCCTATCGGTTCCTCTCCTGTGTCGATTCGGGATAAGTGGTCGGGACTGACATTTAATTTTCCTGGTCTGACAATGACTTTGAATTCAAATTCTTGGAATAGAAGTAGCCATCGATAGATTCTCCCATGGTGTAAAGGCTTATTTACAAGATATTTTAGTGCTTGGTGTTCGGTGTAAAAGATAAATGGATTAGCTAGTAGGTAGTGTCGATATTTTTGTAGTGCGAAGACCATTCCTAATGCTTCTATTTCTGTTGTCGAATAGTTTCTTTCTATTGCTGTAAACTATAAGGTAGTCCATTCCATCATCTCCTGGTTGAGTTAGGATTGCTCCTATTGCCAGGCCTGATGCGTCGATGTGTTCATGGAATTTAGTCGACCAGTTTGGAAACCTTAGGATGGGTGCTTCGACTAGCTTTATTTTTAGTTTTTCAAATGATACGTGGCATTCCTCTGTCCAGTCGAACTCCTTATATTCTCTTAATAGTTCTTCTAGTGGGTAGGTCATGTCTGAATAGTATCTTATGAAATTTCTGTAATATCATGTATGACCAAGTAATACCTTGACTTGTTTTGGGTTCACTGGTGGTTTTAAGTCGAGGATAATTTTTATTTTTGCAAAGTCGACCTTAATACCTTCTTTGCAGACAATGTGTCCTAACAATATCCCTATGGGGGTCAGAGATATGCATTTCTTGATGTTCAAAGATAGCTGGATTTGTCGGCATTGTTCCAACATAAGACTTAGCCATTTGCAGTGATCTTTTAACATAGAGTACTATATTGTCCAATCGTTAAAGTATACTGCCATTGTTTTGTAAATATATTCTTGAAATGTTTTGACCACAATTCTGGAAAATACTGTAGGTGCGTTTTTTAGTCCAAAAGGCATAACCCTGTAAGCAAATGATCCAAATTCAGACACAAATGTTGTCTTTTTCTGATCTTATTTGGCTATTGGTACTTGGTTATAACCTGAGAATCTATTTGTAAATGAGTAGCATTCATGTCCTGCAACCTCATTTAAGATTTCATCTGCATAAGGGGTTGGAATGGGTCTGTTAATGTAACTTTATTTAGCTCTCCGAAGTCAACACAAATTGTTAGCTTGGTTGGATCATGTTTCTTTGGTTGAACAACCATTGGAATTGCCCATTTTGATTGGTCAATAGGGTAGATAATACCTGCTGCAAGCATGTTATCAATCTCCTTCTTGACTATCTCTTTGTATTTATGAGCTAGTTTATATGGTCTTTTCTTTACAGGCCGTATGTTAGGTTTAATGACGATCTTCATTTCACCCATTTCATGGACTAAACCTTTGAGATCTTTGTAATCTATGGCAAATACATCCCGAAACTCTTTTAATAAGTTCACTATTTTTGTTGTTTGTTCTTCATTCCAGTAGTCTTCAATTTTAGCCATTTTTGGTTAGTGATCACTTGAGATGTTGAATTCTTTATTTTTAAATTTAACATCTAGCCATTCTGGTGCTTTGGCTTCATTGATTGGTCGACTCCCTTCCTTAAACTGTGAAAATGTGGCAGGAAAGTTTGTTGCAGTCATTTGGTCGATATCTTCTTTGTCGGTTGTCTCGACTTTGAGCACTATGCAAATTGGTTTTGTTATTTCGGCATGGTCTGACTTCCATCTAAAGCTTTTCCCCTCCAAATTTTCATTTTCCATCTGTAGTCTTATTGACTGTGGCATTGTCCCGGTTTGTATATTATTGCAATTTATTGTTGGTCGGCTGTATTTTAGGGTTTTGTTTTCTGTCGGTTGTATAAATGCTTTGATTTGTTTTGCTGTTTCGACTAGATTCTCATCTTGTGGTATAAAGTTGAAATCTTTGATAAAATTCTCTTTGAGTTCATGCCATAGGAATGTTTCACCTCAAGCTTCTTCCATTTTGTACCATTTGTTTGGTAATTCGGAGAGCGTTGATGGAAACAGGTGTGGCCATGTACGTTCATCCTTATACCCAAGTCTTTTCCATTCTTTTTCACATGTCTTTATGTGGTCTTCTCAATCCTGTCCTTGGATGAACATATGTATTTGGGCTTGATTGGTTAACTTTTTCCCTCCAAATATTTCTATGAAGAAAGTTGAAGCTATTGTCCATGTCTGCAGTCTTGATTGATGGGTATCCCACCATCTAGCAGCTTGTCCTATAAAAGTTTCCACTAAGCTTTGTAGTCGGCCATGTTCACCAATGTTTCTGGATACTTGTTCTATATGCATGACTGGTGGTTCTCTTTCTTTGTACCTTGGTATTTATGTACTATTTATATTTACTGGTTTTAAGGTAGGATATTCCTTAGTTTTATTTTCAAATATTTTTGGGATGATGGACACCAAGAAGCACTGTTGGACTGGTTTTTTCTGCACTTTTTGAATAGTCCAGCAGCCTCTTGCTTGTGTTTCGTAATTCTCGACTTCCCAATCATATAGTTCTACGTCTGAATTGTATCCTACTGAATCTTGGTTGCCTAAGTAAAGTTCACCGTAGACATTAGGTTCTATGTAATCTTCAATATTCTGTATCTTATATAGTTGTCGGATGTCAACTTCTTCATCAATAGGTTCGGTCCAAGGTTCTCCTTGGGATGGATGAATACGTACAATGACCTTTTGTCCATTTCCTTTTAGTTTTATTCTTTCTTTGTCCAAGGATATCGATGCTTTCATTTTTCTTCCCCAAGGTTGACCTACTAACGCTGGGAAGTAGCTGGATCCTTCCTTAGGGTGAATAATTTCAAAGTCAACTTTGGTCAATATTCCTTTATTGTTGTGTCAACATTTCTCCATACTCCAATAGGTTCAATCATGCCTTGGTTAGCTAGTTTCAGGTATATTCCTGACTCATATAATCGAGGTCTGCCTAACTGTTCCCAAGTGTCACGAGTCATAATATTTACCTGTGATCCGAAATCAAGTACAACTTGTCGGACATGGTATCCTTAAATTTCTAGGTCGACAAGTGGGTCGGCATCACTTTTATCTTTTTGGTTTAGGCTGTAGATATTCTTTGTTTGTTTTTCGGTTTTATTGTTGTGTTTTATTTTATATAATAAGTCGATGAATTGAGATACTGTTTTATCTTTTTGTACTAAGTGTATTAACTCTTTTACTGTGTCTTGTCAATTATCATCCTCTTCTTCCTGTCGAGCAAATTCTCTAAATACATTTGTTGCATCTTTATACAGTTGTTTTTGTTTAACTGGATTAGGATAATCATTCGTTTCTTTTATTTTGCTTATTCGTGGGTTATCATTCCCAATTTTTGTCCCTTGTTGAGTTACGATATGCAAGTTCTTTGTATTGATAATATCATGTTTTTGTATGCATGACAAGACATTAACATTTTTCTTTTTATTTATTTTTTCAAGCATAGTAGGGAAATCTTCTAATGAGTGATCCCCTACTCCACAACTAGTATAGAATTTTAAGTCAGTTCTGTCCTTGTATGGACAGTCTGCATATCGTTGTCCTTCTTTGTAACATGTGAAACATTGGATGGGCCGACATGGTCGGTTGTCATGATTGCTAGAGAATTGAACTCGACCTCCATATCCTCCACGTCGGTTGTCAAACCGGCGCTCATATCGATGACCTTCGTACCTTTGACTATTTTGATCGTTTTGCACATTGTTCTACGTGATTGCGTTTGTCTGGTAGATTGCGTGGTAGTTTTGTGGGTTTTTTAGGTTTAGATGACATTTGGACATGGCGTGATTCTTCGTTTCACAGATAGCACACCAATATGCTTTACCTTTTTCATGTTAAATGGGAAAACTTTTGTCGTGTGATCTTCGTGGTCTTGGAAAATGTCGCAAAAACACTTTGTTTGCACAAATCAAATGTCTTGTCGGCTAATATCCTGTCGACAGTTGTCTTTTTAATGTTCGACCTATTGAGGCCTGGAAATTCGCAGGCAACAACAGCAAGGGATTCTCCCCAGTCAACGTTCCCAAGTAGCCCATGACTATTTGGTGTAGGGAATCCGTCCGATTTGCGGTCCGGCTACCGTAGGTCAAGTAACAAAAAGAAAAGGGTTTTACCGGTTGCGGCTTGGTCCACCATATATATTTTTGTATTTTTTGACTTAAGTATGATATGCGAGTGCCTATTTAACATGCAGATTGATGTAGAATACGAGAAGCGGTCACAATGTGATGCACAGGTTCTTACCTCTCGTCTTAAACTCTCTCGCATCTGAGTCACACACAGCAAGAAATTACAACCAACTACCTAACCTATCCCTAGGGAGCAAAGTTATCATTCATTAATGAGTAATGTAATTTGTACATGCATTATGAAAAATCACAGATAGCTGATACTTCTTTCAAAACGCATGAACATTAAAAGATATTTGAACAACCAGATAGCCAATTGTTTATGAACAACATTCATTACTCATAGTGGAAATATTCATAGAATAAACCAGAGAACATTCATACAAGAACATAGGTTCAAAGAGTTAGAACGGTCTCATAGTTAATGGACACAAAGCTGAAAACGAAATAGTTCCTCTTCAACGAATCCATAGCAAAACATTTGAATATTCCACCAAGCTTTCTCCAACAGGCACACTGTAATTATCTATTGCAAAAGGAAATAGTTCTTCTTACAATATGTCTTCACAAATATAACTGGGAAAAAGTCCCCCTTTATTCCCTCTAATTCTCCTATACTTATACAACAAGCAAAACTCTTGGGCTGCCCCTTCGTGACCTTTGGGCTCCCCCAACCGTTTAATCTCACAATTTTGTCCTTTGTGAGTGCTGATGATTCATACAAACGTTACATTTCAGATTTAACAGAAAAACAATTTTATGAAAAGGGACCAGCTTGGTAACTGTCGAACTTTTCCAAGCCTGGGCCTCTGCCTCTATTTATTTTGCTCAGTCATTCGTTGGTCTCTTGCTGGATCCCATAGAGCTTAAACCTAACTTTCTTCTTCTTTTCTCTGCTTCTACTTCTTTGTTCCTCAACCACTTCCTTCTTTGCTGCCTCCCTTCTACTTCGTATTTTAAACACATCTTACTTGCAGTAATCATCCTGTCATAAACACAGACTGTTCTTAGACCATTTATCGTTGACAGAGTACACAAAATGTGTCAAAAAACACATCTAGTAAAATGAACTTTAATGCATGATAATGCAAAGAAAAATCCGGCGAGTTCATATTCTAAAATCAAAAGCCCAAAAGACAAATTCTTTAGCTCAAGCGAAGTTGCATATGGGCTATTCGACATCCTCTGAAGAAAACACCAAAAATAACACAATAACTGCCATAGGAAAATAGAGTGGAAGCACACAAGAAAGGCGAGAAAATGCTGAGCATCAGGCGAAAACACGAACTCCCCTCGGCGGGTGGAAATATAAGGATCGGAGGCCGCAAGGATAATACCTTCCGCAACATCGGATGGTCAAACCACTAATCTATCCACGGAGACATCCGCAACGGAACTTTGCAATACTAATCATCGGAACATCGGAGTGATAACGAGAAAGGGAGCCGCAATGACGGAGAAGAAAAGGTTAAGGAGACGCGACCCACGGGCGGGAAACTCTCAATCGGAAGTCGGAAGGTATTTACATCCGAAGCTGAATGACTTTCCCAACCGCAACGAAAAAAAAGGAAAGGTTAAAGACACGCGCGACTAAAGACTGACACATTAGCTGGTGGAGCGTTTTGGACTTCAGACACTTAGTTGCTTTGGGAGCCGCAACGGCGGAAGCAAAAAGGATAAACCATTCCGCAATGCAAGGTTTGAATCGGAAGCGGAAACAATAAAAGATCAGAAAGGTTAGCGCTTTCGGCAGCCACAACGACAGAGTCACAAAGGGAGAGACCTTCCGCAACGGGGTTTGAAATGACTAGACAACCGGAAAAGATAAAGCTTGCCACAGCCGCAATGGCAGAAGCCCACAACTCACGGACCGACGAAAATAACAAAGTGGGACCCGAAACCTCAAAGCAATAATTGGGAGAGTTAGTAGTTTGCCATCCGCAATGGCGGAGACAGAAATAACAAATCATCTCGATGTAAACCAGAACATAGCCGATGTGAAAACGAACCTATTGGAGAAAACGTTTAAACTAAGACTTGTTAATTTGCCGCAACGGCGGGAGCACCAACCAAATCAAATTCTGATTACTCTGTTGTCTGTCGGTAAGGACTTCTCTCACGTGTGTTGGTAACTCGGGTAAATATATTCCCCATGCCAGAATACGAGACATCTCAAACACAGAACAACTATATGAGGTCAGCTCGAAGAAGAGCTCATTGGAAACAAGCTTTAAAGAGGTTCCTCGCTGCTTCTTGATTGCAGGCTGGCAGCAGACAAGCAGGATGCCAATGGATTCTTTTTGTATGCGCTTTTGAAACCGACAACAACAGTTGATTTGATTGAGCAACAAACCGAGCCAAAAAGATGAGACTGTATCCAAAGGCAACAATCAAGTTTGATCAAACAGTGGATTGTTTCAAGCGTTAGAGGAAAATCTAAAACAAATGGTAGATCAATCCAAGCATTAGAAATCTTTCTAGAAAATCTTTAGATCAAATCAAAGAAGAAAATCAAACTAATCCAAGCAAAGGAGGGTCCTGAAATTTTTTGGAATTTTGGGAAAATGTTGCAGCTGCAACAATTGGCGACTACCTGGTGAACCCCAGATTTCTGACTTAACTCGTTCCCAGTGCAAGACTATCTGGATAGAAGCTGAAATCTTCTAGATGTTTGTATTCCTAAGTTGGCCAACTCATGCGTTTAGATCATTGAGCAGTAGTCCATTCATTGGGAAATGGTAACATCAGAAACATTTGCAAGTCTGAATAACTCTTTTGAGGCCTAATAAGTGAGATTAATTTTTTCCTGTCTTTAGGTAGTCTCCAGCTTGGACACCACAGGATTGTAACAGATAGTAAACAGCATTATCCCTGTGTTCCTCATTCCCATGCCAACTGCACTTTTGTGCCATTTGAACTTTAGTTCTTTTGATTCCTCCATCTACCTTTCTTTCTGAATTTTATTCAGGCTCCTCTATCCATAGTGTCCTTTTGTGTGAGAGAAGAATTGGCTTTTCATCTCACGGACGGAGAGGAACTTTTGGCAATTTGAAATTCATGCTTTTGATACTTTTCCTTGATATGTATTGTTTCTTTAAGGAGTTTTGACTCTTGATAGCTTTTAGCTTTTCTGAAATCATGGCATGGGATCATTTATATATGATATACTATTTACCTTGCTTCCTTTCCGTGGGTCTTTTGCTGTCACCCCCTTGGACATTTTAGATGTGAAATGGATGGAGCCTCGAAATAGTATTTGAGACCTCTTTTACCTCTGAGTTATTTACAGGGGTTAAGTAAGACTTCAATGAATGCATGGCCAGATAGGAACACTGCTACTAGAAGACATTCTATGTTTTAAAGCACAGTCTTTTGCTCAAGATCTCAGTTAATTAAGAACCCTGATGTTTCCATTGCAACCAAAAGTTTGCCTCCTTATTCAAAAATAAAAAGAACTAGTAACAAAGCATTTAAATCAAAAGAAAACAGCATCAAAAAAAAACAACTCAATTTATTTATGTACAAAACAAAAAGAAAAGAAAATGTGTGCCTGCCCTTAAAAATCTTCAATATTAGGGAGTTAAGGGGTGGGCTGGATTATAGACATGAGATATCTAACCATGGTCTAGCTGTGCTATTTTTGAAATTGAACACATGTCTACTATCCTACAGTCATCCTTTTCAGCCTGAGGAAGTTGAAGGAGCTCAGGCTGAGTGTCAATTGTAGAACTGGCCTTTCTTGAGGTATGATGTTTTAGCTTAAGCTCGGTTAGATAATTTCCCAGGATAGAGTTATCAGGTTCACTACTCTCTCCCAGCTTAGTGACAGTGTGCTTCATGTAGGGTTCTCTCAAAATTTTAATCCGATTAGGGGTACCCTTAAGAGGCAACCATAAATGAGACCAGTCTGAAGCAAAATAACCTTTTAATCTAGCAGACCAATCTCGGTTGAGAATAAGCCCATATCCACCCGGTATGTCAGCCACCATAATGTCAATAAATTGACATATCTTGTTATTTGCAAAAAAGTGAATGAGGACATTTTTCATCTCTCCCACTACTTTGACACTTGTGCTGTCTAATTGCGTTACTTCCCAGGATGTGGACTCCGGCTGTTCATTAATATTCTTGCAAACCTCTAGTGGCATAACATTCACCGCTGATCCAGAATCTACCAAGCAATTATGCACATTATGATTCAGCATTTCTAGGGTCAAAAGAAAAGGCGAGGTTTCAGCTTTTTCTTCCCAACCTGGTTCTATGTCTTCTTCTCCTGGTTGGTTTTGAGTGGGTATATCCTCTTTAAGCTCCTCAATCTCTTCATTTTTTCCTTGATCAACACCTGCCTGTTCTTTCACAAGTTTGACAGGCTCACTGATTGGCTCGGTTTCCTGGTTGACAGTGGTGACTTTAGGTGTTTTATCTTTAACATTTACATCAACCTGTCTCTTGACATTCTCCTGCAATTTTTTAATCTTTGAAAGTATTGCATTATCTTTAATTGCTAGGTCTGTATCTTTTGTTGTTGTTGGTGTGTATTCAGATTTAAGAGCATTCTCTTCTGTGTTGAAAAGTGAGCTACCATTCCATAAGAACATGGTATCATCATCTTGTTTCTGTAAGGTCTGGTTTTTTCCTTCTTCCTTACCACTGTCCTTAGTCAACTTAGATTCCAACAGCTTATTCATCACCAATGTCATCAAGTTTAACTATTGAGGACACTTCTTTTCAGAATGAGGTTGTTGGTGAAAAGTGCAGAAATTATCACCCCCTACTTCTGTTATGTTTATCGATGGTAAATTTGGCGGAGGTATTTTCCATTGGTTGCTATCTTCTCTTTTTTGGTAGTAGGGTTTGTAAGTTTTCTGAGCTTCCCTCTCTTTCTCCAGATCTATTATTCTATTGGATAGATTCTGCATCATTTTCAGCATTCCCTGATAATCATATGATTGTTCTTCTTTTCGTTTAGATAGCAATAATGTTCCTCTCTCTATGGTCTTTTCTCTCAGTTGCTCGGGATAGTCTTCTATACTTTCCCTTTCAGCTTCTACCCTTTCTGATTCTTCATAAGTCTCTACCAACGTAGGCTTGGCTTTCATCTTGGCAAACATAGCTAATTCAGGACCCAGGGAGAGGTGAAATATTCAATTAAGACCTTGTTAGAGGGTCTGTCAGCTTCAGAAAATTTCTTTAGGTATGTTGAAAATATTTGGTTGAAACTATGCACTTTTTCTTTTCTTTCTTTCTTCAAAGAGCATAATCCTTTCATTAGTGCTGCATGAGATCTCTGGGCTGCATATTTATTTCTGAATATTCTTTCAAAAGTATTCCAGTCTGGGATCGAGTTTGCGGGCAGGGAAAAGTACCATGAAGCAGCTGCCCCTTTCAAGGTATAAGGGAATAATCTACAGACAACATCTTCGTACTCCCCAGCCCTTAACCCTTCTACCGCCAAATAGAAACTTTGTAAGTGGTCATTTGCATCAATCCTTTCCTCAGGGTGAAACTTAGGCAGCAGCTTATCAAAAGCTTGAGGTAGGTTATGCAATGGAGGAGTGAGGTTCAAAGGGGATCTAGCTCTCCAAGCAGGTAGTGGGTTGGGATGATTCACAATTACACCAGCCATGAGCCTAGGTAAAGGAACAAATTCTGAGTAAAGAGCAACGTAGGGTGAGAACATGATTTCTTACTTCAAAGGTATAACCAAAACCTGTAAGTACTTGGGTCAGGTTACAAACTTCAAACATCTGCTGGTGGGGTAATCTTGGGAAAAATAAGTTTCCACGACCAGCCATGCACTGGCGGCCCTCCTTCTAGCGCCAGAACTGTTGAGGCCTAGAAATTCGCAGGAAACAACAGCAAGGGATTCTCCCCAGTCAACGTTCCCAACTAGCCCGTGACTGTTTGGTGTAGGGAATCCGTCTGGTTTGCGATCCGGCTACTGTAGGTCAAGTAACAAAAAGCAAAGGGTTTTACCGGTTGCGGCCCGGTCCACCGTATATATTTTTGTATTTTTTGACTTAAGTATGATATGCGAGTGCCTATTTAACATGCAGATTGACATAGAATACGAGAAGCGGTCACAATGTGATGCACAGGTTCTTACCTCTCGTCTTAAACTCTCTCGCATCTAAGTCACACACAACAAGAAATTACAACTAACTACCTAACCTATCCCTAGGGAACAAATTTATCATTCATTAATGAGTAATGTAATTTGTACATGCATTATGAAAAATCACAGATAGCTGATACTACTTTCAAAATGCATGAACATTAAAAGATATTTGAACAACCAGATAGCCAATTGCTTATGAACAACATTCATTACTCATAGTGGAAATCTTCATAGAATAAACCAGAGAACATTCATACAAGAGCATAGGTTCAAAGAGTTAGAACGGTCTCACAGTTAATGGACACAAAGCTGAAAACGAAATAGTTCCTCTTCAACGAATCCATAGCACAACATTTGAATATTCCACCAAGCTTTCTCCAACAGGCACACTGTAATTATCTATTGCAAAAGGAAATAGTTCTTCTTACAATATGTCTTCACAAATCTAACTGGGAAAAAGTCCCCCTTTATTCCCTCTAATTCTCCTATACTTATACAACAAGAAAAACTCTTGGGCTGCCCCCTTGTGACCTTTGGGCTCCCCCAACCGTTTAATCTCACAATTTTGTCCTTTGTGAGTGCTGATGATTCATACAAACGTTACATTTCAGATTTAACCACTACAACAAAAACTGGATTTAGCGTCGAATTTAGCGCCGAATTTTAGTGTAATTTTTTTCTAATTGTGGTGAACAATCTGACGCTAAACCAGGCACTATTGTACATTTTCGTAAAACGCCGTCTATTGCATCTTTTTTTTCGTCCTTTTTAACATCCATTTTTGTGTCCATTTTTGCACCCAATTTTTTGCATCTAATGTTACGCCTTTATTTGCGCTCAATTTTTCAACTTCTATTGCATCTTTTTTTGCGTCCTTTGTTACATCCTTGTTTGCACCCAGTTTCACGCTCATTTTTGCATCCAATGTTGCGTCTTATTTTGCTCCTAGTTTTTCATCGAGTCTTGTACCCAATTTTGCACCATGTTTTACATAAAATTATGTGTCCAATTCTGCATCTAGGTTTGCATCCAATTTTAGGCCCAATATTACATCTAGTTTTGCATCCAAATTTACTTATAATGTTGCATCCCCATTTGCATCTAATTTTGTATCTTGTTTTATGTCTTTTTTTGTATCCATGTTTATGCCAAATGTTTCATCTCATTTTACGTCATATTTTGCATCTAGGTTTGCAGCTAGTGTTGCATCCCAATTGATGTCTTTTTCTGCATCTATGTTTGAGCCCAATTTTGCACCCAGTGTTGCGCCTAGTTTTGCGCCTAGTTTTGCGCCCATGTTTGTATCTAATATTGCATCTAGTTGTGTGTTCAGTGTTGCATCCCATCTTGTATTCAATATTATGTCTAGTTTTACATCCAATGTTTTGTCCCGGCTTGCATCTAAAATTGTCTCGTTTTAAGTTTTTGTTTGCGCCAAATGTTGCTTCCAGTATTGCACCTGGTGTTACGCCTAGTTTTATGTCCATCGATACACCATATTTTGTGGCCAATTTAATGTCCAATTTTACATCTAGTTAGGAATCCACTTTTTCATCTATTGTTGCGTCTAGTTTTGGACCTATTATTACATCTAGTTTTGAGTCATTAATTGTGTCTAGTGTTGAGTCTCTTTTTGCATCCAATTTTGTGTTTAGTGTGACATCCATTTTTGTGTCCACATTTGCGTCTGACACAAGGTTAGATTTTGCGTCCACTTTTGTGTTTGGTGTGACGTCCACTCTTACATCATGTTTTGCATTTAGTATTGCGTCTAATATTGCATCCATCTTGCACTACTACATTTTTTACCTTTAGAAATATATTGCAATATGATTAGGGCATGGAGGAATCGAACCACCAATCTCCTGCTTGTAAAGCAGGTGCTCTTCCATTGAGCTAGCACCCTTCAAGAATCAGGAAGAGAAGCAATATTAACACATAGACTTCATCATTTGTAATTCTAATAAAAGACAATAAGATCCAAAGACAGACATGCTTAAAATCCAATTTATTTTTCCAAACACACTAATAAGCAAAAAAATCTACTGTGCTCAGGCAACAAAATATCCTAAACAATTACGCAATCTTATTGTCATGCAACTATTCAATATTGACATGCAACCATTCAATATCCCCCTACACCCATTTCATGGAAGGTCACCCTTTAAGAGAATAAAATGCTTTAGTTCACTAGTTTTCAAAAAGTGAAATTCATTGGATATGCAATCATATTCCTCATACAAAAAAAAATGAACACATCTTGTTTAACCAGGGCCAACATGTACAAAGTTCTTAATGGGAAAATGGTTCATTAATTTGTGTTAATCTCTATATGAAGATTATTATGTAAGAACAAAAAGTGGAGTTGGATGTGGTGCCTCTATGTTAATTGTTTGACTATTATGGTGAAAGTCTTTGTAGCATAAGCAAGGAGCCTCTTATGGACTCTCTTGCAACATTTGTGTTGCACCAAGTACTTGCGTCACTCTAAAGAAAGGTCAAGGCATAGCATTCACTGTGATGTAAAAGAATGCATGAACAATGCCATAATTAGCCTCTCATAGCCCATCCTCACCCACAAATGTCAAAATGACAAGTTCTTGCCTTGCTTTCTCAAAGAATGAGAAGTTGCTTAAGAACAATGGATGGCAACCATTGTCATGAATGCTAAGCTAGCTAATGATGGATAAGAGTCCACTTTGAATGAAAACATAATTGATGTTCATGGATTTGTGTGATTGCCTCTTCTCATGCCATAATGGCAAAGCCTTAGGGTTGCTATATTTTGGGTGCTAAGTGACATTTATGGAAAATCACTAAATGTGAATTCCCAGCTGCCAATTTTGATAACTATTTTTATGCTCTTTAAGCAACTTGGATTAGCATTTTAAATTTTATTAGGTTGTGACATAAGCTACACAACCCACTGTTTATGTATAAATGTGTAAAATGTACATTGATATTATTAATAGTTAAAAGAAACAATATACAAACAAACAAACTCATCATATCAAAATCACTCTGAATCAATGTTATCGGAACCGGACCGGTTCTGAAAAAACCGGCCGGTTGGAACGGTTTACACGAAAGACTGGCTCGAATGGCAAGTCTGAACTATTTTTTGCCGGTTTTGGCCTGAACCGCCTGGTTTCTTGCTGAACCGGTCAATTTGCACCAAAACAGCGGTTCCCTACAGAATTGGCCGGTTCCGACGTGAAGCTCCCAACGCAAAAATAACGTGATTTTTTTGGTATTTTAAATGGAACTTTAAAATTTTATTTTTTTATTATACACCTGTCGGCCTTTTGGATGATTAACGGTCCATTCAACATTGGACATCTATAAATGGAAGCCCACCCTCCGTAATATTTCTGAATCATTCGTGGGTTATCGTGGAGGAGTTGAGTTGGGTTATCGCTTGCAGCAACAGCCAGCGTGCTTGTGGAGTCATGGATGCTAAACATGAACTCGGGAGTGTGCACTCAATGGAAGAACTCGGGATCGGGAGTGTGCACTCAGTGGAAGAACTCGGGAGTGTGCACTGCACTGTGCAGGCAACGGGATGCGAAATCGTGACTCGTCTAGTACCAAGGCTGTATAAAAACCCGCCAGTACCAGGCATCGACTTTGGTCCTGCTAATATATCATGGTTATATGATATAACTTATATCACGGTTATCACCATTCATGGTCATTTACAGTGTATATCACGATTATCTAATATCACCTCTTAGTGCTTTACGGTGGGGAAAGGTCCGATTGTAAATTTGTGTAAGGTTGAATTTTTTAATGTGTAAGGTTGATTTTGAAATTTTTAAGGATCGTAGTGCTTTACAGTCTACTTACTTACTGCTTACTCTTACTGTCTTACAGCCTACAGGGTCCTTGAATATTTATCTTTCGGGGTGGAAGTTGGAAGTTTGGAATTAGAAGGCTGATTTAAGGAGGTTTTAAAATTTTAGACAGGCAATTGATGGCTGAATTTTGGGTCTAGTTTTATGATCTTGCCCTTGGGAGCTGCTCTTTTTGGCTTCTTGTGGAGGTATATACAATGCACATTGCAGACTTGCATTATGACTATGTACTATGTACAATAAAATCTTTAGTTAATATTCTTTGTTGTTTTTTCAAAAAAATTGCTAGGGTAAATAAGAATTGCTAGGGTTTTATTTGTAGATTCTTTTTTGTTGGTGCAATAGCTCCTAAAGACAAGAAGGATCCTGCCTGGAATCATTGCCAATTGGTTGATGGAAAAATTGTGTGCAATTTTTGTCAAAAGGAAGTTGGTGGGGGAGGGATTCATAGAATTAAACAACACCTAGCACATGCAAAAGGGAATGTAAGAGCATGCCCAAAAGTCCCTGATGATCTAAAAGCTGAGATGGTAGCTCATCTTGAAACCTACCAAGTAGATAAAGCCAAGAATAAAAAGATGCAAAAAGAAATAGGAATAGGTGCATTAGGAATAGGGAGTGATCCTCAAGATAGAATCCCTAGTTTTGAAGAATCATGCACTTTTCCTATTGATCCTTATACAAATCCCATCCAAAAGAAACATAATAGGGAAGAAGAACTTGTTGGTGGCTTTGGCAGTGGACCTAGTAGTACATCCAATGTGAAGAGGGCCCGTAGTAATCTTGAGTCATTCTTTGTACCCCGCACCATTCCTGGTGCTCAACCCACCATTGATGCTAAATGGAAGAAGATAGAAAAGGATGCTGCTTGGGAATGAATTGCTAGGTGGTGGTATGATGCTGACATACCCTTCAATGCAACTAATTCTGTGTATTATCAGCCTATGATAGATTCTATAGCTTCATGTGGTTCGGGCTTCAAAGGCCCTAGTTTTCATGATATTAGAGGCCCACTTTTACAAAATGAGGTTCAAAGAATAGATGAATACCTCATAGAGTTCAAGGAGTCTTGGAGTAAAACTGGGTGTACAATCATGTCCGATGGATGGACTGATACAAGATCTCGAACCATTCTCAACTTCCTAATTGCTTGCCCAAAAGGAACTATGTTTCTTAAATCAGTGGATGCATCTGATCAAGTCAAGGATGCACAATTATTATTTCGTCTCTTGGATGAAGTAGTTGAGGAAGTGGGAGCGCAAAATGTTGTCCAAGTCATCACAGACAATGCATCAAACTATGTTGCAGCTGGAAAATTGTTAGAGGAAAAACACCCCACTATTTGGTGGACTCCATGTGCAGCCCATTGTTTGGACCTCATGCTTGAGGATATTGGCAAAATTGAGTGGGTGAAGAAGTGTGTGAAACAAGCTCAATGCATAACTAGATACATCTACAACCACACATGGGTGTTGAACCTTATGAGGAAAAACATGGGTGGGAAAGAGCTTGTTAGGTCAGCTATTACACGATTTGCAACAAATTTTCTTACGTTGCAATCCTTGATTCAACAAAAGGCCAACTTGAGGAAGATGTTCTCTTGTGATGAGTGGAATGCATCTCAGTGGAGCAAAAGGCTTGAAAGCAAAGACATAGTTGACAAAGTATATGAAAAAACATTTTGGAAAAAGGCAGAGGAGATAGTACTATTCAGTGAGCCACTTGTGAAAGTGCTACGAATGGTGGATGGTGATAAACCCGCCATGGGTTTTATCTACGAGGCCATGGATCAAGCCAAATAAGCAATAAAGGAAGCATATGGAGATAAGAGACAAAAGTATCTTCCTTTGTGGAGAATCATTGACGAAAGATGGAACAGACAACTCCATCGACCTTTACATGCAGCGGGCTATTACTTGAACCCAAGGTAAGTAATACTGTAATAGTAAATACAAATTTCAAAGTTTTTAGTTATATCATGATAATTGTTTAAAGCTTAAACTTTAAATAAAATTTTCAACTCTCAAATTCTCAATCTCATTTGGTTAAGTTTCTTTGTCTTTTAAAGGTACCATTACACAAAAGATTTTGAAGCAGATGGGGAGGTAAAAGAAGGATTATACAAATGCATTGAGCGCATGATCCTCGATCCTAAGATACAAGATGAGATACACAGTAAGCTCCTTCATTTCAATGAGGGCATTGGTACTTTTGGCATGGCTATGGCTGTTTGAGGTAGAGTAAAGGATCCACCTGGTAAGTAATTTGAATGTTTTAATTTTTTAAATTATATTATTCATGGAAAAATATGAGTCAATTTATTATTATTATTACTGAAGCTTCTTTGTCTTTAATTCATATTGCAACATATTGGTGGGGACAATTTGGTAGCATGTGCCCTGATTTGCAAAAGTTTGCGATTCGAATCTTGAGCCAGACATGCAGTGCTTCTGGGTGTGAACGCAATTGGAGTGTTTTTGAGCGTATGCACACCAAGAAGCGAAACCATTTAGAACAAAAATGGTTGAATGATATGGTCTATGTTCAATACAACCTTAGATTGAGGCGCAACCAGTTGCTGAGCAAGACCCCTGGATCACAAACCATAGTATTGGAGGATGTTGATCCCTCATCAGATTGGGTTGTGGAGAGTCAGCCAACAGCATTTGACAATGAAGACCTATCTTGGATGGACCTGGACCCTCTTCCACAACAAGAGGATGTGGACATTGATGTTGCAGTTGGACCGGTGCCTTCAGGCCCAGGGGAATCAAGCCATGCTCCTGTTGAGGATGTAGATGATGACTCTGAGTCTGATCATGAGGACTTAAATATTTCTGATATATGATTAAAATCATTAGATTGTAGATTCTAGAGTCTAGACTATAGTCATATGCTTATATTTTGACTGTAGAGGCCATTTATAGCCTCTGTGTGGATGTACTTTTCATCAGATATGTATTTGCACTCGATGCTATTGTTGTTTTCTACACTCTTACTTGCTATATACATGAGAAACTTTGCATATTTGTGTATAATTGTTTGAATTGACATGGATGCACATGAATATATATATATTTATTGAAAATGTGAATATTTAATGTATTTTTGCTTAACCGGTTTTTCGATCCAGTTTTTTCTGGTTTTTGTCCGGTTCCGGTTCGGTTCCGGTTCTCGGGGTGGGGCCGGTTCAACCACCGGTCCGGTTCTGATAACATTGCCTCCAACCTTCAACAAAATCATGGTCTTCCTTTTTAAGGTCCGGGGAAACATTGGCAATAAGCGATAACAGAATGTAGGATCCCCTTCGTCAGATATGTTTGTGATTACTCTGCTTCACGTAGCTTACATATCTACTTGCGATTGAACATCATCAGCTTCTACTGAACCAGAAATTTGAGAAGCTGTGTTGGTGCAAAATCTTATCGTATATTAAAATTCAGTTCCAGTACACAACATCAGTCAATTGACCAACTAGATTTCCAGGATTTAGATTATGGTAACTAGCACAATAAAGTTATAGTTAACAGGTTCAAGTTCGAGTCCATGTTCAATTTGGCACAGTAAGGGCAAAATTCTGGAGAAAAATTTTCAAGACGGAAAAAGTCCCGGATTGTGCAACATGAAATCAAGTAAATTTTTCAAAATTTTAGAACGCCTCATCTTTTGAACGGTCTGTAACATATTCACAGGTTCTTGTAAGTAAGTTGGAGTAATCGTTGCCATCCAAGAAAGTAGTACAACAGTGGCCGCATTGCACACAACATACATAATATGGCCAAGGAAGTTTCATGACCTGCACAAAGGATACAGAGCACTCTTTGATAGATGCTTTTACTTCCCAAAATGATTATCGAAAAATAGGAAGTTACAACTTTCTATACGGCCTAGAAAGCCTCCTACGCTGCACAAAAAACATGATCAAACAGAATTGAGGCAAATTATTCGGTTTAATTGAATCATACACGAATTTTCAATTTTATTTCGTCAATTCGGCTAAAGTTAGTAAATGGGCAGTAAAAGTGTTGCATTTATCCAAAGCAACTTTATGCATGACCAGCATACAATGCTCTGTTGCAGAGCTATGGTTTTTCAGAATCTATGCTGCAAACTAGCCTATGTGAATGGCCATGGCTACTAAATTTATTTCATACTTCTCTGTGCGAGTACTAGTGAAAGAAACAAAATAATATGCTAGCCAAAAGAGCATTGATTCAGTGGTGAGATCAATAATGTATTAACACATCCATCAGGGTTCCATTTTTGTCAAGGTCTGCCCCACCGAAATGGCATGAAACTTGAGGGGATGAGGCCAGGTGCAAGTCCCCTGAGATTTTAACAAATTAGTTACCCCTCAGAACTGGCACCTAAGCCGAAGGTGCTCCCTTAGGCGTGTTTCTCGAACTCAAACACAATAAATAATTAAGATGGATACTCAAGTGTAAAAAATAAACCCATTTTAAATATCAATACATTGTTCTATGGGCATGGGGAAGAATGGGAAGCACAATAGTGTGGCTGATTATGCTTACAGTGTGAGAGTTACAGTCTAGCCCAAAAAAGTAAGCAATGACATGACTAAAATGCTGTAGAAATCCACACTTGAAGACGCTGAAAATTTGGCATTCAAACAAAAACCAGCCCCATAATAACAATGTGCTTTGCTGTGATTAAATTCCATGCACTGTGAAAGATTGATAAAGTAGAGAATCACAACTAACCTGTATATTCTCCAGGTTCGCCAATTGACAGCAAATAGTAAAGCAACGAAGAGGGCACTCAGCACCAGGAACAGCGTGCCGCAGACCGCACATGCAATCACTAGTTTCAGGTGATCGCCTTCCATAATGGCCCCCTCTTTTATACGACCAACTCCAACTTCAACTTCAACTTCCCCACTTCCTTCTTCATTCACTGCAGCCTCATTTTTCCCCTCGCCCTACACAATGTAAGCTTAAAACTCTTGCTGTAAACCCTAACAAATGAAAAACCCCTCAAACAACCCTCTTTCTGCACGAGGGTCGAGATCAAATGTGCTATGCCCTTTCCTTTTCATGGCTATCTTTTGCGTAAAATCCAAACCAGACGCGGCATGGGAGATTGCCCGAAAATCGAAATGGGGCGACCAGTCAGAACCCATTGTGCTCGCATGGACGAAAATGCGAAGGCGAAGAACAAGGGTCCAGCCGTTGGACCCTACAGAATGAGGGTTTCATCATGGCCAATATTTGAGTGACTGAAGATGGAAAATAGATGATGGATGCAAGTGTTAAATGCTACACAGCCAAGGCAGCCTAATGGAGGTAAGCAAGCCTCGCAGATGCCGACGACGTTATGGACTATATGCCAGAATTGAATTGGAGGTATTGAATGACCCAAATGGCAGTGAAGAGGGGTAGGTAGGTAAGCCTTGGCTCAGCTGAGCTGCAAGGGTTTTCGAAAATATATATAACCACTCGGGGTGAAGAACTTCAACGCGTATACCCTTCAATTTGCTTTTTGCACTGCCCAATGCAATGACAAATTCATCCCATCAAAATAAGTGAAAAAAGATAAAAGTGTCTCCGGATA
>LPNX010511944.1:250998-282305 GCA_001517045.1 Pseudotsuga menziesii | reverse complement strand
GAGCAGTTGAGCTTCAGTACATTTCCACAGATGAGCAGGTAGCTGATATCTTGACGAAGTCTTTGGGGAGGGGCAAGTTCGTCTTCTTCAGGGATAAGTTGAGAGTGGTATGGAACACCTTCCTCGGTAAGAGGGAGTGTTGATTTTTGTACCTAGGCAGATGTTCCCTAGGTGACTTTAATTTTGCCTAAAGTCACTTTAAGAGGGAAAAATGTGACCCTCACACTAAAGTCACTTAAATGTGACTTTATGACTATATAGTCACTTTTTGATAAATTTAAGTGGGTGAGTGATTTTATTTATGGGAAATAAATAAAAGGGATTTTCACTCTCAATCAATCTCAGCCATTGATTTGATTCTTTCTCCACCATTGGATTAAGAAACTCACCTAGGGCAAACAAAAAGCATGAGGGAGGCAAAAGGACATTCACTTGTTCATTTTTCAGGTTGAAGGAGAGAGTGCTGAGAGAGGGGTCGAGTTTGCTCATGAAGGGCACGATTTTCCAGAAAAGATTTTGCTGAAGTTTTCCAGTTTACTCCAGGAGGTCAAGACCACTTTTATTTGGTGTGCACAGTTCCCAAGAAACCGTACGGTCTGCATTTATTGCTGCTGTACGGCTGCTTCATTTTCTGCACAGAAACCGAGAAAGTACGGCCTGTTAGCTGCATGAATTTCGAGGTGTACGGCCTGCTGTACAGTGCATTAAATGCTGCACGAATTTCGAGGTGAAAGGACTGCTGTACGGCACATTTAATTCTGCACAGATTTCGAGGTGTACGGCTGAGGGTTTTTGCTGTACGGACTGCTCATTAAATTGCACAGAAATCGAGGAACTGTACGGCTGGGTTTGCTGTACGGTCTGCTGAGTATTGGCACGAAAATCGAGAAGGTGTACGGTCTGTCAAAGCTGTACCAGTGCATTTAATTTGGTGAAGAAAAATCAGAGAAAAATGTATGGCTGGAATTGCTGAGCATTTTTCCAAACTTTGAGAAAAAGGCTGCTGGTGGAGATAAGTTGTATTTTCACCATTATTTTTATGTCCTGTACCTTGCTGAAGAATTAATTAAAATCTCTCCTATCTGACTGGTTTTCCCCGTGGGGGTTTTTCCAGGGCTGATTAGCCAAAAATCTCTGAGTAATTTTTATGGTGTGCATGCATGTGTTTTCAGCCTGTTAGTGTTTTTCTGAGTGTTTAAATTGTTCAGGAAAATTTTTATAAGTAGCTTCAAGCCTATGCAAAACCGGCTGAAGTGAAACTCATAAAATTGTTCATTAAACCAGCAATCAGTTAAACTCAGTTTTTCAACATATATGAGGTTAAGTTCAAGTTCGGGAGGCGTAATATAATGGAAAATTTCCCAACTCGAAGAGAAATGTACCACAAGGAACTTACAAAAGTAGATCAAGATAGATATAGTGTAAATGAGAAATACCCAACTTAGATCAACCTAGGGTTTATGCAATTCAGGAAAAAGTAGGTTGGGGTGTCTAGATACTAGATCTAGCTGCTTGAAGAGTGGATATATGGATTTCAAGAGGGTTCAAGCATACCCAACCGACAGATCTGAAGGATTGACCAAAATCCCAAAGAGGGCATTCCACCTAGAGGAGACTAGTTCTAGATCTAAGGGTAATTAGAGTCGGATTAAGTTGAAACTTTAGGTATATGGTTTAAATATTTATTCCTAAGTGGTTTTTTATGGTCATCATAAAAAAGTACCCAATCGATTAGATCAAGAAAATTAGGGTTTTATTAATGAGGGTTTTGTGTGACAATTGGATAAAAATATGGAAATTGATTCTAAACTTGTAGATCGTACCTAAAAATACTTGTGGACTCCTTCTACATTGATGATCCTTCTACTTAGTTACAATTTTAAGCGAGATCAAGTAGCATCCGAGTGAAAACGTTTTTTCCAAAGGAGGTAAAGCACCCTCTCCACCTGCAAATGTAGACTATCGAAGTGAGATTTCATCCACAGATGAAAAATAAGCAATGAAATTCATCTAAAGAGAAATATTCAATGCACAAATTAACAAGTGGTCACTCCCTAAAGGATCAAAATAATCCATAAGAATAGATGATGCAAGTCGCCTCCACAATCTCTCCTCGAGCAAGTCGTTATCCTTGCAAGAACAATTCAACCTCCACAAAAGTATGTCATTTTTCATGCAAGATCCACTGAAATGTCTAAGCAAGAGGAATAGCAACCATGTACAATAACATTCACAAATGTTTCAAGATATTTTCCAAAAATTTTCTTGGATTCCAATATTTTCATAGCCAAAAGTCCCTTTACAATGAGAGAGCATCTCAATATATAGATCTCTCAAGTACATAACACCTAGATCCAAAAATAACAAGGGTCAATATCATAAAATAAGTTCACTCTAATCAACAGCTAAGATTATCCAGATACCAAATACATGGATCAACTCAAAAATAGAGGGGGTGCACCCACTAAGATGCCTAAGTGAGGAGCACACCACATGGAAGATGAGTAAGATAAAACATAGAACATGGTGGGGGATAGGAGGTGATATAATTCCTTCTCTAACATTGACCCATGGCACAATAATCATAATAATATGTCAATGAAATAGCATAAAGTGACCAAGTAGCCAAATCGTGGCCCCTCAAGATGCATCAAAATGGCCCAAAATCATAACTGTTTGGATGTATGAACCACATGGAGAGAATAACTCATGCCAGGGGATGAAAACGACCCCAACAATATGCCTTAGACTAATTCCATGCCATTTCCTTACCTCAATTTCGTCATTAGCCATTTTCATTATTTTTATGCATCAAAACATTCTCTTGGGAAGATAAAAATGTGCAATATCTCTCTGTTGACTGAACTTGGATGTCAATAGACTAAAGAACTGAAAAAATAACCATATAAATATGGTAATATCGACTGGATACACCCTATGTGTCCCTGTGGTGCCCTAGGAGAACCAACCTTCCACTAAAAAGTGTTTTAATTTAATTTACAGAGGCCAAACTGTTGTAAACTGATAAAATGACCCATACATAAAATGCAAGTGCCTGAAACCAAAAACTGAGTGAATCAATGGAATCAAAATGTCCAAATCCACTAGGAATGAGTACTCATACAACATATCTCCATCAAAAATATATGGCATAGGCCCCTTCGATGTCAGAATAATAATAATAATAATAATAATAATAAAGCCTATAAATTTTGATAACCATAAAAATAACACAAGCCATCATGATAAACCATCATCTGAAACATGAATATGTCTAATGGACACTGATAGACCACAAATAACCATCATCCACCATCATATGCCAAACTCATCTCGAACCCTACTGCTAGCTTGGTCAAATTGAGTTGACCAAGTCAAGAATGATCAAAATGATTACCCAAATGAAAATATATGATGTTGCAAGTACAAAATGGAAATAGCATGCTCAATTTTCTATGTTAGCATTAAGACTTGGGTATAAGTGGCTTCTACTGGCGATTATAAGCATAATACATAAAATAATATATCCAAATCAAAGTAATTAGTTGTTGTAAACAAGAACCTCAAGTGTATACTCATTCATAGATTTCGCCATTTTGCTAGTTAAGGGTGAAGGTGAATAAAGCAAGGTAAGGTCATGGGAATGACTAGATATTTGACATTGTAAACATCTAGGCTAAAGGAAAAGGGGATTCGCACAACACATAAGTTGGACTAGGTGAACAATAGGGAATGGTGATGTCTCACAGATGGGTAGAATAGTGAAAATGTTTCAATAGACTCTAGATGAGCAACCTTTTTTTTAAATAATTTACTTTCACAGCAAAATAAAATAGTCAACCTCCCAAGGAAGTTGCCCTAGAAAGCCTTTTGGGATTCCAGAAAATGACAAAGGCATAACCCTAACAGGTCAACCTCACCATGTTTCCCTGTAGGGGAAAATGGGTCGTATATTATACAATGAATGAGTGATCATCCTTTGTCCATTAACTCTTTTTAATGATTTACTTCGTAATCATTTAATTAACTAGCCACCCTCCAAGAGCAGGTACCCTGAATAGCCTAGCGCGCATCAGATAGTGACTAGGTATGACCTCCATTACCCACCATCGTCCATAGGTGTGATGGAGTGACCACCTTGTTTCCCTTTGGGGGGAACAACCTTACATCATGCATAGGATGAGTTCTTGTCTCTTGGAAACTGGCTGAATTTTACACTTTATTTGCAACAATGTTTAAAAACACTTTTGTTTTTCTATCTAGCCATCCATTTAGATAAAGCATTTAAGTTTTGGTGCCTTACTATCTAAAGAAACTTTTGATTAAGACTACTTGTGTTCAAGGCCTAAAGGAAAACAATCCATGTGATAAGAATCACATAAAACAACATCGAGACACAATTTAAACATGGAGGCATATTCCAACATAGAGGTGAGGGTGGGGAAAATCCTATATGTCACTAGTAAAATTACAAATCAAGGTTAAACAAAAAGGTGGGAAATAAACGGATGGTTGGAGACAGTGAAGATGGTGCCAAGGATAGTAAGTTGTGTCCCTCAAGGGAAATGACCAAATCCAAACTAAGAGTAGGTCATGACCAATGAGTATACAAAATAATCTCTTGAACATAGCAACAAGATCACTTATCTTTTAGATTTCGACGAAAATCAATAAAATATTGCCAACATACAACCACTATCAACCAATTCCTACTACTATAATAGACAATAGAGAAAAACCAAAATCCACATGTACATTTCCATATATCATCTAGGTCATATACATGCATCTTATATGAACAACCTGAAGGAATTGAACACTATTGTTGTATATCATAGGCATTGTCATCATCTCTGCTCTAGGATATGAAAATGGCTAACTCGGTCATCAAATTTGGGGTCATGAGGCTCAATCATGGCATGAAACTAATCATATGAATGCTTTGGATCCACTGAATAAGAGTGATCATCAACTATAAGCTCATCATCTATTGATCTCAAGTAAAGGATTGGCTCAAACATATGCTCGGGACTGCTCAGGAGCAATGGTATTCCAGCTACTATATATGCGTGTTAGAATAATCAACCCATAGTTACCTACTTTAGACATTAATTTTAATTATCTTTATCTTATTACCTAGTTTCCTAGATTCAATTATATGTTAACTACCTTCTACAAGTCCTAGAAGTCAACACATGCTAAAACTGAGTCATGGAGCATTTGGGAAACATCCTGGAAACCAGATTTAGCATGTCTGCTTTATTCCAGATCCTCCAAAGCACATATCTGCTTTTTCTGAAAAGTTGCCTTGTTTTATTCTGATTTAAGGCAAAAGGAAAAGCTAGACTAGGTGTAGTTGACTTGTTTTTTTCCCACATCATCCTCTATCCTTTTCTCCAAATAAAAGCATGTATGAGTTGTATTTTCATCCCTCTTTAGCTTTCCCACTTGACTTAGCAAATTCGTGAGCATCTTCATATATTTGGAAACTACTTTATGCACCTATGGGGGATTTGACTAGATTTAGTAAGCCTACTTTTTTACTATTTCGAATGGAATCTTTATGCATTCAATTCTCTCATGTAATGTTATATTGCAGCAAACTATTACTTCACAAGGTTGGCTATTGTACGCTTATTGAATACAGATTAGTGTTATGCTCCAATTTCAGTCTCCTTTAGTGTGAATTTTGCATGTTTGATCAGCAATTTTGTGAGTGTAAATGTTCTATCTCTTGTGTTCTATTTCCACATGGTGTCAGAGCCTTTGTAGATCGATTTCTCTCCTTCCTTATTGCTATTGCAGGTTCGACATCTTGATTGGGAGCGCATTCTGCTGACTGGAGGGCACCATTTCTGAGATATGGACCAATCTCAGAAGATCATCTTGACTCCATTCAATTTCTTTGAGTGGAAAGATGAGATGGAGATATTGTTGAGAGTGAAAGGTATCTATAGGGTAACTATGGAAACAGAGGGAGACCCCAATGCAGCTGCAAAGAAAATTAAATGGCACAACAGGAGGGATGAGGCCTATGGTCTTTTGTGTCTGAGAATTTCAAGAGACCTCATCTTCCATCTTGATGGATTGACATCACCTAATGAAGTGTGGGAGAAGTTAGAAGATATTTTTGGAAAGACAGATGAGATGAGAGGACATCAAATTGAGAATGAGTTGATCTCCTTGAGTCCCAGTAGCTTCGAATCTTTGCAACTCTACTTTTCCAAGTTTAAGGCCCTTATTTTATAGTTGAAACAGTGTGGGATCGAAAAGAAGGAAGAGCAACTAGTTTTGGCCATACTTTATAAGCTTGGTCCTGACTATTCATTGTTTGTTTCGACCTTCCATGCCACCAAGTTGACAACTCGAGCCTAGGAGATGCCTAAGCTTACAGAGTTCATGGAATCCCTCACACAGGAGCAAGATAAGTTGGTGAAGATGGGCACCATCAAACCTTCCAAAGACCAAGCTTTGGTTGCTGTAGATTCAAAGGTGGATTCAAAAAGCAAGAAAAAATATAAAAATCCACCTGAGCAAAAGAGAGACAAGAACAAGTCTCAAGAGGATCCCCAAGGTTCCAAGAAGAACTCCCAGAAGAAGAAGAACAAAGGAGAAATGAGCAAGTGTGCATACTGCAGTAAGGGCTATCATCCTGAGAGCTCTTGTATGAAAAATAAAATTTACATGTTGACCCAACTCCTGGAGAAGAATAACATCTCCCTTCCTGATTGCTCAAAGAAGAGGGAAGGAGGATCAAATTCAGAGGACAAAGAGAGAGTACATGCCTTGGTTGCTAGCACATCAATCTCACCTAGCTTCATCATAGACTCTGGAGCTTCTAGACATATGGTTTTGACAAAAGAGATATTCTCCTCTCTTGACATGTCCAAAGGTCCACCAATATTTTTGGGAGATGACTCTCTCACTAACAGTTTGGGGAAGGGAAGGATTGATCTTGACCATGGTAAGTTCAATAATGTGTTGTATGTTCCAGGTCTTGCCTCTAATCTCTTGTTAGTGTATCATATGACTCATAATGGGTCTCCAAAGAAGTTCATATTCTCCCCTTATGATGTTGAAATCATTGAGATTTCGAATGGTAAAATCATAGCAAATGGTGTTGTAGATCACACTTCGAAGGTATACAAGTTTTCCCATTTTCTACCCTACTTAAACCCCTCTGCTCTTCTGATTCATGCTAATGAAGCAAGCAATATTTGGCATGAAATATTTGGCCATATTAACTACAAGTATCTTTCTTGTTTTAGTGAAAATATATATGATCATAGGGTTACCAAAGATCATGTTTTCTAAGGGAGTCTGTCAAGGTTGTATCCTAGGAAAACACCCAGAGCACAAGTATGAGAAAGCTAGTCATGAGAGAACCTATGCACCTCCTAAGATGATCCACAGTGACATTGCTGGTCCATTCCCTCATATTTCCATGAGTCAAGCCAAATATGCATTGACCTTCATAGTGACTTTTCCAAGTATTGTTGGGTTTACTTCCTAGAGCATAAGTCTGAAGTTTTTGACCTCTTCAAAGTCTTTAGAACCTTGGTTGAAAACCAGTCTAGGAGGAAACTCAAGATCCTCAGATCTGACAATGGTGGTGAGTATGTCAATTCTGAGTTCATTCAGTATTGTAAAGATGCAGATATTCAGATGCAGCATTCAATCCCTTACACACCACAGCAAAATGGTGTTGTTGAGAGAAAGAACAAATCACTGAAGCAGATGGCAACCTGCATGATGGAGGCTAAGACTTTGCCACCAAATTTTTAGGCCAACGATATAAATTGTGCATCCTACATCCAAAATAGGGTGCCTCATAAGTAGCTTGATAGTATGACTCCTTTTGAAGCTTGGAGTGGGCACAAGCCAGATGTGACCCATTTCAGGTTTTTTGGCTCAAAGGCTTGGGATAGAATTCCAACTGAAAAGAGGAAGGCTTTGCAGCCCAAAATACAAGAGTGCCTATTTTTTGGGTATTCTGAAGATTCAAAAGGGTACAATCTGATCAACTTGAGCACTAACAAATCTTTCATTGAAAGAAGTGTTCAATTCCAAAAAGAGCCTTTAGTAGCAGTTGAAGTTGGAGAGTCTTCTTCACCACCAAATCCATTGATTGTAAGTGGAGAGACTAATGAGTTTGCTGATTCTGATATGTCTTATAATAATGATTTGATTGCAGATCCTAACAGTCCTACAAGACCAAAATGGGCAGCAAAGACCATTCAAGTAGCTGGGGAACTAGATGGAAATCCTAGTGACACTAAGAGGACTAGATCTCAATTTGAGAGTGCCCTTTATGTAAAAGATCCTCTATTTGCTGAGAAGTGATATATGATGGTTGAATCAGATCCATAGACATATGAAGATGCATCAGATGATCCAATATGCCAAACAACCATCAAAGAATAATTCAGCTCGCTCCAGAAGAACAACACTTGGGAACTGGTTGATCTTCCCCTAGGGAGGAAGCTAATTCAATGTAAGTGGGTTTTCAAGACTAAGTTTGTTGCTGATGGTTCACCTTTGAAATATAATGCAATATTGGTAGACAAGGGCTACTCACAAGTGCATGGTATTGACTACAATGAAACCTTTGCACTAGTGGCAAAGATGGACTCCATAAGGATAGCTTTGGCCATTGCAGCTTCGAAGCAGTGGGAGGTACATCACATGGATGTGAAGTGTGCTTTCCTAAATGGAGATCTTGCTGAATATATTTACATGCAGCAACCTGAAGGGTTTGTTTCTTATCCATATTTAGTGTGCAGGTTAAAGAAATCATTGTATGGGCTCAAGCAAGCCCCTAGGGCTTGGTATGCCAAGATTGATGGCTTCTTGCTATCACTGAGTTTTGTTCGATGCACGTCTGATCCTAATGTCTATTTGAAGCTGATTCATGGTTCTTTGATGATTATTATCTTGTATGTGGATGATGTTCTCATTACAGGAAGTTCAAAGAAAGAGATTTCCTCCTTGAAGGATGGAATGAACCATGCATTTTCTATTACATATTTGGGATTGTTGAGCCAATTCTTAGGTCTCAAAATTGCTCAATCCCAACATGGAATCAAAGTACATCAGTCCAAGTATGATATGGATTTTCTAAACAAGTTCAATGTGAACTATTGCAAGCCAAGCAAGACTCCCTTCCTTTCAGGAGTTAAGCTTGAAGAAGCAGGTTCTTCTCCTATGGTAAATAATACATTGTATAGGAAGTTGATTGGGTGTTTGCTTTATCTTACACACACTCGACCTGATCTATCTTATGTATTTAATGTGGCTTAGAGATACATGGATCATCCTCATGAGATCCACTGGAGAGCAGCAAAAAGGATCCTAAACTTTATTCAAGGAACAAGAACTCATGGGATCTTCTACAAAGAAAAATCTGATCTTGATTTGATTGGGTTTACTGATAGTGATTGGGCAAGTGAAAAAAAAAATCGAAAGTATACATCAGGATATGCATTCATTCTTGCAGAAGGACCAATCAGCTGGTCAAGCAAGAAGTAGAGTTCCATATCACTCTCATCTACAGAAGCAGAGTATAGAGTAGTTGTAAATACAGCAACTCAATGTTTGTGGTTGCAGGGGATACTTGGAGAATGTGGTTTCGAATCAGAGTTTTCAACTATTATCTACTATGATAATCAGAGCACCATTCGAATATGCAATGATCTAGTTCAGAAACAGTGAACCAAGCACATTGAGATCCATATGCATTACATCAGACAGCTTGTGCATGATGGCACAATTGATCTACTCTTATGTGCATCTTCAAAACAAGTAGCAGACATCTTCACCAAAGTTTTTTTGTGAGAATACATTCAGCAATCTCAAATCGCTACTAGGGATTGCTGATCATGCTATGAAGCATGATTAATGACAAGATTTCCAACAACAACAACAAAAATCATGTCCATGTTTAAGGGAGGATTTTTCCACTGGGTTTTTGCCTCTTTCCTTGGTTGTATGGACAAGGAGTATGTAAAGGGTGACTAATCCTTGTTTCTAGGCCCTATAGTTTTCTAATATTTACTCATAAATTCAGGCTTAAGGGTGGGTGTTAGAATAATCAACCCATATTTACTTACCTTAGTGTTAGATTTTTAACATTAAGCTAGCATTATATTAGGATCTTTAACTGAGAGAATAACAAGCACAGCAATCAAACACAAGAGACAATGAACACAGTGTTTTTCCTTATGGAAACCATAAATGGAGAAAACCCCGCAACTTCCTCAGAGATAGAATCAGCACCAAAAGTAAAACCCAAAACAGTAAGATGATCTCCCGACAGCAGTAACCATCTTTCTTCCTAGCCCCAGTGTCTTCTTCTTCCTCAGCTATGCGCTACAACTGAGTGTGAGTGAGTGTGTGATAAATAGAGAGGCTAGTTCTCTATTTATACTAATTCCCAACTTGACTAAACCCTACTAGGGCAAACTTCATTAGGTGAGTCTAACAACCCTAGTGCCCCAGAACTGCAGGGACTTTAACCCTTGATCAATAGGAGGGTTACCCACATTGACTTGACATGACTTGTTTACATTATAGAAACTCCCGATCAGAACATCGAGGCATGACATGACTCAATTACGTTACAGACATATCCCGGAATAAACATCGGGGTACAATACATAAGAAATACAAGTGAATACATTCCGAAGTTACAATTACATCAAAACTCCCTCTTAACGAGGAAGGTATTCTCTCGACACAATTTATCAGCACAAGTCTTCTTCTCTACATCATCTGGATCATCATCGAGTCCTCGTCATCTTCATCTTCAAGTCATCTTCATCTCAAGTCATCTTCATCTAGATCTGGATCATCACTCGATCTGGATCATCATCACCGGAACACCATCACTAGATCTAGATCATCACTGCTGGATCATCATCACGGGTACTGTCTCGTGATTCTTCTCGTCACAGAAAGTTCTACAGAGACAGCCCTTTTTCATGCTGGTTGTAGGCCTAGCCTCCGTGTAGGTCTTCTTCCAGCACTTATATCTGACCCTAAGTCAGAATGGCCCGCCCAGCACTTATATCTGATCATGTAGGAACCAATCCTATAATCATATTAGAAAGGCATGCCCAACACTCACATCTGACCATGTGGGAACACATCCCACAACCCTGTCAGAAAGGCCCAGTACTCACATCTGATAACCAATGTCAAAAAGGCTCAACACTTACAGTCGACCATGCGAGGAACCAATCCTCCATGCCGAAAGGCTCTGCACTTACATCTAACAACCAATGTCAGAAGGGCTCAACACTTATATTCGACCATGCAAGGAACCAATCCTTCATGCCAAAAGGGCTCTGCACTTACATCTGACAACCAATGTCAGAAGGGCTCTGCACTCACATATAATCATGTAGGAACCAATCCTATAGTCACATCAGAATGGCCCTCAGTCCCAGACTGAGATTTCCTGGTAACTAACCAGGTGCCTCCATTCCAAGAACGGCATTTAGCACTTATATCTGATCATGTAGGAACCAATCCTACAGTCACATCAAAATGGCTCAGCACTCACATCTGACATGGAAGGAACCAATCCTCTCACCATGACAAAATGGCTCAACCCTTACATTTAACCATGGAAGGAACCAATCCTCTCACCATGTCAGAATGGCTCATGGACTCATCACTTCCCCTTGGAGGGAATCTCGATCTAGAGAACACTAAGCTTCTCCCTGAAGTACTCAAACTTCACCCTAGCCAATGGATTTGTCAACACATCAGCTATCTGTTCGCCTGTCGCAACATATTGGAGCTTCCCTACTCCCCTCTGCACCATATCCCTAATATAGTGATACTTGATCTCGATATGCTTTGACTTGTCATGGAACACCAGGTTCTCCGACACCTTCACGCAACTTTGGTTGTCACAATGTATACAAGTAGCATCCATCTGGAGATCAAATAAATCAGACAGTAGCTTCCTCAGCCATACTGTCTTACAACTAGCTGAACAAGCTGCGACATACTCTGCTTCAGTTGTACTTAGTGCCACATAGGATTGCTTCCTACTAAACCAAGAGATCACACATGATCCCATACTGAAGCAGCACCCTGAAGTGCTCTTCCTATCGATGGCACTACCTGCCCAATCTGAATCAACATAACCCTCCAGGTTAATATTTTGATTCACCTCATACTTGAGCCCATAATTAATTGTACCCCTCAGGTACCTTAGAATATGCTTTGCAGCAATCAAGTGAACATGTCTCGGATCTGTCAGAAAATGGCTCAAGGTGTTCATAGCAAAGCAAATATCGGGTATCATGTTCATCAGGTACATCAAGGGCCCAATCATCTGATGATACATCGTAGCATCAACCGCTTCTGATGAAGCATCACTCAATAGCTTCAGGTTCGATGCCATAGGTGTGGTCATGGCCTTGCTGTCCATCCTCCCGAACCTCTTCAGGATCTCTACTACATACTTCCCTTGTCCGAGGGATATTCCATCCGCATTATGCCACACCTCCATGCCTAGAAAATAGTGCATCATACCCAAGTCCTTCATTTTGAACTCAGCAGCAAGCTTTCTCTTCGTATCAGCAATCAACCCATCCATACATGTTACAAACAGATCATCTACATACAGTAGGAGCATCACTGGGTTTACATCTTCAACCTTGTAGTAAAGGTTGGAATCTGCTTTACTCTTGGTAAATCCCAAACTAGATAGAAAGCTGTCAATTCTATCGTACCATGTCCTGGGTGCCTAGTTCAAACTGTACAGGTATTTCTTCAATATACACACATGATACTCCATGTCATGTGTCTCAAAACTAAGTGGCTGCTCTACATACACTTCCTCTTCCACTACACCATTCAAGAAGGCAGTATTGACATCCATTTGGTGTATCTTCCATTTTATAACTGCAACCAAAGTAAGTACTGATCTGATAGAAGTGTATTTGGCTACAGGTGCAAAGGTTTCCTCATAATCTATTCCTTCTTTCTGTGAGAAGCCACGAGCCACAAATCAGCCATCTGCGGCATGCTTGATCTTGTAGATCCATTTGGAAGTTACAACTGACTTCCCTCCTGGTCTTGGGATAACATCCCAAACATCATTCTTCATGATCGATTGATATTCTTCGATCATAGCATCCTTCCATTATTTGCGTTCTATCGCTTCTTCATAATTGGAAGGTTCTTTATCGATGAAATCACATAATAAGGCTACATAACCAGAGCAGGATCTGGTCCTCTTTCTTTCGATGTGATTCTCTTCTGGAGCCCCATATCTTTCTGCACCTTGGATAGCTTCTCATACCCAAGCAAGTTTCCTCTTGTGAGGATTCTTCTCCTGAGGTGGATCTACAGGTTCTTGTGGTTCTTCAAATTCTCGATCTTCTTCTTGAGTTTCTTCGTTCATGGTTGTGTCATGAGTTCTCGGTGCTTCTGATTCTTCAAGATCTTAAGCAGGTATCTTTCTGGATTTTTTGTAAGCTGAGTCTTCGTGAAATGTCACATGCTAATGTCGATCTTCTTGAATCCTAGGAAGTATATTACGTAATCCTTCGAGCTTTCAAAGTATCCCACAAATATACCCTTCTTTCCTAAAGGATCTAACTTTGTCCTCTTTTTCTTTCAGAGTGTGTATGTACATTGAACAACCGAATATTCTGAGATGGCTGACTTCCGGTTTCTTGCTAGAAAATAATTCTTCAGGTGTCTTGTTCTCGAGTACTCTGTGTGGAGTACGGTTCTGTACATACACCGTTGTTCTAGCAGCTTCTGCCCATAGATGCATGGGAAGATCTTGATCATGAAGCATTGCTCTTGCAGCTTCCATGATAGTTCTATTCTTCCTTTCTGCAACCCCATTCTGTTGTGGATTATATGGAGTGGATAACTCCCTCTTAATCCCTAAATATTTGCATAACTCTTTGAATTCATTTGATGTGAATTCTCTGCCATTATCTGATTGAAAGGTCTTGATCTTCTTTTCTGTGTGGTTCTCGATCAAGGCTTTGAATTCCTTGAACTTGCTGAAAACTTCATCTTTGTTCTTCATGAAGTAAATCCATGTCTTCCTAGAATAATCATCAATTAAAGAAACATAGTATACATACCCGTTTAGTGAACTTAATGACATTGGTCTGCATACATCGGAGTGGATGATTTCCAAGATTCCTTTTGCCTTGCTCTCGCTACTTGGAAATGTCTTCTTTGTATTCTTTCCTTTTGCACATCCTTTGTAGACTCCTTTATGTTTTTATTGAATTTATGGAAGACCTTCAATAGCTTTGCTTGCAAGTGGTAGTGCTCTGTAGTGCACATGTGCAAACCTTCTGTGCCAAAGTTCATTTGGCTCTACTGTGTCATGGACCAAAGCTTGATCTGGATGGACCTTCAATTTGTATAATCCTCCTTCTTGTTCTCCAATCACTATTGCATCGTCAATAGTCTTTCCTCTTGGCCACATGAAGACTTGGCCATCTATAAATGAAACCCTCATGCCTTTTGCATCTAGTGCTGATATGGAGAGAATATTCTTCTTTAGTCCTAGTACAAACAATTCATCCTTCATTTTCATAGACTTTCCAAAGTCTAGCTTGTAGCAGGATTCACCACTACCTTTTATGGGATATTGGTAGTCATCCCCAATTTTCACCTTATGGGGTGAATTATGTTTGGATAGTTTCTCAAAAGATTCCTTACAACCTATCATGTGTTTGGAATCCCCACTATCAATAAGCCAATCTTTGCTTCCATGAGTGACAGTTCCTGTGAGAGCGGAGATCAGAACATATTCTTCATCACTTGAAGAGTCTTCATTTTCTTGTTTTACTTTCTTCCTGGGAGGATCATCATCCTCAGCAGTGTGAGCATGATGTCTTCTTTTGGAGTTCTTCTTCTTCTTGGATCCATTCTTATTCATGGGACAACTTCTAGCAAAGTGTCCTATTTCATCGCAAGTATAACATCTGAGTTTGGATGGATCCCTTCTTTTCTGATGAGAATGCTTACCTTGGTGATGATGATTTTCCCTTCTTACTTTCTTGGAGTGTACTGTGAGAGCTTGATCTTCACTTCCCATATTTTCTTCTTGAGCTACTATTTGAGTTTCTTCTTGTGAACATTCTTCCCACAGTCTACCAAACTTAACTAACTTATTCCTAGCACAAATTCCTTGGATGAAAGAATCCCATGACCTAGGGAGACCATTCAAGGTTGTCATCACAATTTATGCATTCTCCACTTATTCATCTACTGCTTCAAGTTGTTCTTTGATCTAGGAGACCCTTGTGAAGTATGACTGGATGGTCTCCTCATTCTGAATCTTTACATTCTTCAACTGGTTCCTTAGAGTCATCTTCCAATTTATGTTCTTCCCTTCAAACAGTTTGGTTAGGGCATCAAACATAGCTTTAGGTGTCTTGAGGGAGGACACATGTGGTATGAGGTGATCCTTGATTAAATCATCAATAATCCTTTTTTCCATAACAAACTTCTTCTTATGTAAGGCCTTAGCCTCATCTCCCTCTGGAATTGGAACCTACTCATGCATGTAGGAGTCCAACTCATTTTCTTCCAGAACCAGGGAGATCCTATACTTCCAAGCTCGAAAGTTATCAGCTCCCTCAAGATTTTCATCAAGCTTGGTATGATGAGACATCTTAACTGAGAACCTCAAATGGAAATGCAAAATATTTAGATCTTACCAGATCAAGATGTCGGATCTGGATTTGAAGCTGAAATTATGCAGTACTCATTCAGGAGCAGATTAGGGTTTTGTTTTTTCGGAGTTCTGTCCAGCCAAATGCTTTGATCTTGATCTCTAAACTTCGATTTTGGGGAGGAGATCATTCCAGGCCTGGGCTCACTGAAAAAATCCACTTCTGTGAAAAGCCCTAATTTCCGGCAGTAGTGTCAGGTCCAAAACTGAAAAACCTCAGAATTGGATTCTGCTTCGACAGAAATATGTGCCCTAGGGAGGAGACTTATTCCAACCTTCTTTTGCTAAAAATATATGGAGAGAGATCCACAAAGTAGGAATCCCTAGTTCCCACAGCTGCACAATGTCTTCTTCTCAGGTTAGCTCTGATACCATGTTAGATTTTTAACATTAAGCTAGCATTATATTAGGATCTTTAACTGAGAGAATAACAAGCACAGCAATCAAACACAAGAGACAATGAACACAGTGTTTTTCCTCGGGGAAACCATAAATGGAGAAAACCCTGCAACTTCCTCAGAGATAGAATCAGCACCAAAAGTAAAACCCAAAACAGTAAGATGATCTCCCGACAGCAGCAACCTTCTTTCTTCCTATCCCCAGTGTCTTCTTCTTCCTCAGCTATGCGCTACAACTAAGTGTGAGTGAGTGTGTGATAAACAGAGAGGCTAGCTCTCTATTTATACTAATTCCCGACTTGACTAAACCCTACTAGGGCCGACTTCACTAGGTGAGTCTAACAACCCTAGTGCCTCGGAACTGTGGGGACTTTAACGCTTGATCAATAGGAGGGTTACCCACATTGACTTAACATGACTTGTTTACATTATAGAAACTCCCAATCGGAACATCGAGGCATGACATGACTCAATTACATTACAGACACATCCCAGAATAAACATCGGGGTACAATATATAAGAAATACAAGTGAATACATTCCGAAGTTACAATTACATCAACACTTAGAAATTAATTTTAATTATTTGTGTCTTATTACCTAGTTTCCTAGACTCCATTCTATGTTAGTTTCCTTCTACAAGTCCTAGAATTAAACACATGCTAAAAATGATTCATGGAGTGCTTAGGAAACATCCTGGAAACCAAATTTAGCATGTCTGCTTTATTCCAGATCCTCCAAAGCACATATCTTCTTTTTTTCTGAAAAGCTGCCTTGGTTTATTATGATTTAAGGCAAAAGGAAAAGCTAGACTAGGTGTAGTTGACTTGTTTTTTTCCCACATCATCCTCCTTCCTTTTCTGCAAATAAAAGCATGTATGAGTTGTCTTTCCATCCCTCTTTAGCTTTCCCACTTGACTTGAAAATTCATGAGCATCTTCATATATTTGGAAACTGCTTTATGCACCTATGGGGGATTTGACTAGATTTAGTAAGCCTACTTTTTGGCTATTTCGAATGGCATATTTGTGCATTTGATTCTCTCATGTAATGATAAATTACAGCAGCCTATAACTTCACAAGGTTGGATATTGTACACTTATTGAATACAGATCAGTGTTATGCTCCAATTTCAGTCTCCTTTGGTGTGAATTTTGCATGTTTGATTAGCAATGTTTGAGTGTAATTGTTCTATCTCTTGGGTTCAATTTCCACAATGTGACAACAGTTATTTTACAAAATTTCATGAACCAGTTTTTGTAGGTTGACAGTGAAACATGTGCAAGAATTTATTGTTTGAGTTACATTTCTCAACACTCCCTCTTAATGAGGAATGAATTATGCACCATTCCAAGCCTATTTTTTAATGCTTCTAACTTCCCATTCACTGAGGGCTTGGATAGAATATCAACCACCTTGTTGTAGGAATATATTATAGGTTTATTGTTCTTTTCTGAATTGTGTCTTGTATGAAGTGATATTTGATATCTATGTATTTGGACCTATCATTAAATACTGGATTCTCAAGAGTTTGATGCAACTTTGATTATGATAGTAAATCACTGTGGGTTACAATTCTTGATCAAATAACTCTACAAGGAACTTTCAAAGTGATATGGACTCACAACTAGTAGTACTGGTTATTATGTATTTTACCTCTGTTGAGCTAAGTGCCATATAATCCTACTTCTCGCTAAACCAGGAGATCATACTTGATCCAAGTATAAAGTAGTGCTTTAAGGTGTTTCTCTTGTCTGTTGCATTAGCTACCCAATTTGATTATGTGTCCCTATTTAACCTCATTTCACCATCTCCAAGATATCTCAAACCATACTCCACTATGATCCTCAACTATCTAATCACATGTTTTGTTGCTACCCAATGCTCCTGCCTTGTATCGACCATGATTTGACTCAAGATGTTCACTACAAAACATATATTTTGTTAGTGTTGACAAAATACATCAAGGATCCTTTTAGCTTCCTTTACCAAGAAGGGTCCACCAACTTATATTTTGAATATGAAACCTTCTCCAGGTTAGTGATCATGGGTTTGGCCATAGGTTTCCAAGCTAAGTGAAAAAAATTTGTCCAAAGGAGGTAAAGCACCCTCTCCACCTGCAAATTCAGACTATCGAAATGAGATTTGATCCACGGATGAAAAATAAGAAATTAAATTCATCTAAAGATAAATATTCAATGCATAAATTAACAATTGGTCACTCCCTAAAAGATCAAAATAATCCATAAGAATAGATGATGCAAGTCGCCTCCACAATCTCTCCTCGAGCAAGTCTTTATCCTTGCAAGAACAATTCAACCTCCACAAAAGTATGTCATTTTTCATGCAAGATCCACTGAAATGTCTAAGCAATAGGCATAACAACCATGTACAATAACATTCACAAATATTTCAAGATATTTTCCAAAAAAATTCTTGTGTTCCAATATTTTCATAGCCAAAAGTCCCTTTACAATGAGAGATCATCTCAATATATAGATCTCTCAAGTAAATAACACCTAGATCCAAATATATAAAGGGTCAATATCATAAAATAAGTTCACTCTAATCAACAGCTAAGATTATCTAGATACCAAATACATGGATCAACTCAAAAATAGAGGGGGTGCACCCACTAAGACGCCCAAGTGAGGAGCGCACCACATGAAAGATGAGTAAGATAAAACATAGAAAATGGTGGGGGATAGCAGGTGATATAAGTCCTTCTCTAACATGGACCCATGGTACAATAATCATAATAATATGTCAATGAAATAGCATAAAGTGACCAAGTAGCCAAATCGTGGCGCCTCAAGATGCATCAAAATCGCCCAAAATCATAAGTGTTTGGACGTCTGAACCACATGGAGAGAATAACTCATGCAGGAGGATGAAAACGACCCCAACAATATGCCTTAGACTAATTCCATGCCAGTTCCTTACCTCAATTACCCAAATCAATTTCCTCATTGATCATTTTCATTATTTTTATGCATCAAAACACTCGCGGGAAGATAAAAATGAGCAATATATCTTTGTTGACTAAACTTGGATGTCAACTGACTACAGAACTGAAAACAGAACCATATAAATATGGTAATATCGACTGGCTACACCCTATGTGTCCCTGTGGCACCCGAGGAGAACCAACCTTCCACTAAAAAGTGTTTTAATTTAATTTACAAAGGCCAAACTATTGTAAACTAATAAAACGACACATACATAAAATGCAAGTGCCTGAAACTGAAAAATAAGTGAATCAATGGAATCAAAATGTCCAAATCCACTAGAAATGAGTACTCATACAACATATCTCCATCAAAAATATACGGCATAGGCCCCTTCCATGTTAGAATAATAATAATAATAATAAAGCCTATAAATTTTGATAACCATAAAAATAACACAAGCCATCATGATAAACCATCATCTAAAACATGAATATGTCTAATGGACACTGATAGACCACAAATAACCATCATCCACCATTATATGCCAAAACTCATCTCGAACCCTACTGCTGACTTGGTCAAATTGAGTTGACCAAGTCAAGAATGATCAAAATGATTACCCAAATGATAATATATGATTTTGCAAGTACAAAATGGACATAGCATGCTCAATTTTCTATGTTAGCATTAAGACTCGGGTATAAGTGGCTTCTACTGGCAAATATAAGCATAATACATCTAAATAATATATCCAAATCAAAGTAATTAGTTGTTGTAAACAAGAACCTCAAGGGTATACTCATTCATAGATTTGGCCATTTTGCTAGTTAAGGGTGAAGGTGAATAAAGCAAGGTAAGGTCATGGGAATGACTAGATATTTGACACTGTAAACATCTAGGCTAAAGGAAAAGGGGATTCACACGACACATAAGTTGGACTAGGTGAACAATAGGGAATGGTGATGTCTCACAGATGGGTAGAATAGTGAAAATGTTTCAATAGACTCTAGACAAGCAACCCTTTTTTTTAAATAATTTACTTGCATAGCAGAAGAAAATAGTCAACCTCCAAAGGAAGGTGCCCTAGAAAGCCTTTTGGGGATTCCAGAAAATGACAAAGGCATAACCCTGGCAGGTCAACCTCGCCATGTTTCCCTGTAGGGGAAAAGGGGTCGTACATTATGCAATGAATGAGTGATCATCCTTTGTCCATTAACTCTTTTTAATGATTTACTTTGTAATCATTTAATTAACTAACCACCCTCCAAGAGTAGGTACCCTAAATAGCCTAGCGCGCCTCAAATAATGACTAGGTATGACCTCCATTACCCACCCTCGTCCATAGGTGTGATGGAGTGACCGCCTTGTTTCCCTTTGGGGGGGGACAACCTCATATCATGCAAAGGATGAGTTCTTGTCTCTTGGAAACTGGCTGAATTTTACATTTTATTTGTAACAATGTTTAAAAACACTTTTGTTTTTCTAGCTAGGCATCCATTTAGATAAAGCATTTAAGTTTTGATGCCTTACTGTCTAAAGAAACTTTTGATTAAGACTACTTATGTTCAAGGCCTAAAGAAAAACCATCCATGTGATAAGAATTACATAAAACAACATCGAGACACAATTTACACATGGAGGCATATTCCAACATAGAGGTGAGGGTGGGGAAAATCGTATATGTCACTAGTAAAATTACAAGTCAGGGTTAGACAAAAAGGAGGGAAATAAACGGATGGTTGGAGACAGTGAAGATGGTGCCAAGGCTAGCAAGTTGTGTCCTGCAAGGGAAATGACCAAATCCAAACTAAGAGTAGGTCGTGACCAATGGGTATACAAAATAATCTCTTTAACATAGCAACAAGATCACTTATCTTTTAGATTTCGACGAAAATCAATAAAATATTGCCAACATACAACCACTATCAACCAATTCCTACTACTAAAATAAACAATAGAGAAAAAACAAAATCCACATGTACATATCCATATATCATCTGGGTCATATACCTGCATCTTATCTGAAAAACCTGAAGGAATTGAACACTATCGTTGTATATCATAGGCATTGTCATAATCTCTGCTTTGGGATATGAAAATGGCTAACTCAGTCATCAAATTTGGGGTCATGAGGATCAGTCATGGCATGAAACTAATCATATGAATCCTTTGGATCCACTGAATAAGAGTGATCATCAACTATAAGCTCATCATCTATTGATCTCAAGTAAAGGATTGGCTCAAACATATGCTTGGGACTGCTCAGGAACAATGGTAGTCTAGCTACTATATATGTGACAACAGTTAGTTTACAAAATTTCATGAACCAGTTTTTGCAGGTTGACAGTGAAACATGTGCAAGAATTTATTGTTTGAGTTACATTTCTCAACACTCCCTATTAATGAGGAATGAATTATGCACCATTCCAAGCCTATTTCTTAATGCTTCTAACTTCCCATTCACTAAGGGCTTGGATAGAATATGAACCACCTTGTTGTAGGAACATATTATAGGTTTAGTGTTCCTTTCTGAATTGTGTCTTGTATGAAGTGATATTTGATATCTATGTGTTTGGACCTATCATTCAATATTGGATTCTCAAGAGTTTGATGCAACTTTGATTATGATAGTAAATCACTGTGGGTTCCAATTCTTGATCAAATAACTCTGCAAGGAACTTGCAAAGCGAGATGGACTCACAACTAGTAGTACTGGTTGTTATGTATTTTACCTCTGCTGAGCTAAGTGCCATATAATCCTACTTCTCACTAAACTAGGAGATCATACTTGATCCAAGTATAAAGTAGTGCTTTAAGGTGTTTCTCTTGTCTATTGCATTACCTGCCCAATTTGAGTCTGTATCCCTATTTAAACTCACTTCACCATCTCCAAGATATCTCAAACCATACTCCACTTTGATCCTCAATTGTCTGATCACATGTTTTGTTGCTACCCAATGTTCCTTCCTTGGCTCTACCATGATTTGACTCAAGATGTTCACTAAAAAACATATATTTTGTTAGTGTTGACCAAATACATCAAGGAGCCTTTTAGCTTCCTTTACCAAATAGGGTCCACCAACTTATATTTTGAATATGAAACCTTCTCCAGGTTAATGATCATGGGTTTGGCCATAGGTTTCCATTCCTCCATCTAAAAACTCTTCAATATCTCAATTGCATATTTACCCTACCTAAGGAATATCTCCCCTGGCCTCTGCCAAACCTCCAAAACCAAGAAGTAGTGCATCTGTTGTTGTCTTTCATATCAAACTTGTTGAGATTACAGCATCGGGAGTCATTCTCCAGTCTTGTAATATCAAGACAGTAGGGTTGTGTAGTCCTACGAATATCCTCATATGATTGAGGTGGTGATGTTGTAAATTCTTGTAAGTAATAGCATTACAGTAGGCTTGTGTAGTCCTACGAATATCCTCATATGGTTGAGGTGGAAAGTAGCCTTATGTAGTCCTACGAATAGCCTCATATGATTGAGGTGGACAGTAGGCTTGTGTAGTCCTACGAATATCCTCATATGATTGAGGTGGACAGTAGGCTTGTGTAGTCCTACAAATATCCTCATGTTGTGAGGTGGTGTACTTTACTATGTAAAGTAGATATACTTTGTGATGTATGGCTGTTCATGGTCAATAGGTGCTACAAGTCTCCTTTAGGGATTAACTACCCATAGAGTGATTTACTTTAGCATGTGACTATATGACCCGGGGAAATACATATGATCATAGGTTTGGAAACGATATTATGAGTATGATATGATAAAGATGATTATTTAATGAAAACACATATGGACCATGCAGAGATATTTAATATAAGCACATAGAAAGAGAGAGAACTCAAATTGCATATGTTGCCACCTATTAAACTCGAATTGATTAGATATCAGTTGAGTATTAGTTATGGTAAACAAAGTTCAATTAATTAAGGAATCAACTCCTTAATTTATGCAAGTGATTGTTGGAAATAAACATTAATGGAGAAGCACTAGTTTTGTTCAGTTACATTTAGTTACATTCAGTTCAGTTCAATTACATTCATTTACATTCAATTCTATTCAGTTACATTTAGTTATGTTCAGTTACATTCAGTTCAACTCAGTTACATTCAGTTCAACTCAGTTACATTCAGTTCTGTTCAATTACATTCAGTTCAACTCAGTTAACTACTCAATTAGAGTTAGTTAATTAATGGAAGGCACATATCTTCATGTGGAAGATAATTATGGAGTTCCAGCTTGACACCAGATCAGTATGGGGTGCATGATTAAAGATGGATTAGTGTTCTAAGTGTTAACAAGTTGTTGCTACATGCAACCATTCTATTTTTGTTGTAAAACCTAATTTGACTTGTTATTAAAGTGTTATGCACTTGGCAAGTTAGATACGGTGTTCCATTCGATCTCCTCTCTCTGGTGCTCTCGGTGAAAGCAATCTGCTATTGTGTTGTAATCATTCTCTAATACTAATCTACCATACTCTAAGAACGTTTGCTGGGTTTTTTATCCTTTGAATCAGTAGAGGGTTTTCCCAGGGTATATCTTGTGTTCTATGGTTTTATTTATGTCTTTGGACTATTAATGAGATTATATGCACTGTTATTATGGATTAAAGTTTTAAAGTTCAAGTTTCTTCATATTTTTCTCAATCACTAACAAAACTCAACTAACATATATTCTTTGTACCATGCAATGAGCTTCTCTGCAGTTTAAGAAATAATTCATCTACATACCACACCAAAATAAGCAGATTAGTCCCAACAAATTATAATATAAATTAGGACTTGCTTCACTTCACTATTGGTGAATCCCACACTTTGTAAGTATCCATCCGTTCTGGAATACCATGATCTTGGTGCCTTCTTCAGTCCATACAAGGGCTTCTTAAGAATGCAAACATGAGACTCCTTCCCACTTACCTCAAATCCCTTAGGTTATTGTAAGTATTTATATTTTCTAATCTATGTACACTTCTTCCTCAAGTATCCCATTAAGGAAAGTTGTCTTCGCATCCATGTGATGTACCCTTCATCCCATAAATGAAAATAAAAACATAACTACTCTAATGAAAGTGTACTTGGAAACTAGAGAAAAAGTCCCTTCATAGTCCACTCCCTTCTTTTGGGAGAACCCTCTTGCCACAAGCCTTGAAATTCATGATGCTACCATGTGTCACATGGTTAATATTGTAGAGCTACCTAGAACTTACTACTAACTTCCCCTCTGGTCGTGTTGTTATGTCTCACACCTCATTCTTCATGATGGAGGTATACTTCCCCACCATGGAATCCCGTCAAGCTTGCTGGTCTATTGCCTCTTAAAAGGTGGAAGGATTTAAATCCAGGATGTTTATCATCAATGCCATGTGCTTTGGAAACTTCTTTATACGTTTTCTCTCCCTAAACAAGCTCCTAGGAGCCCAACCATACTCATGAGCATCACCAAATTCCTAAGTGAACCATTGAGTTCTCTTGATAGGTATGAAAGGGGTTAATGTCTCATTTTCTTCACCTAAAGGTTGTTTCCTTGCACTGGAAGTCATTGGTGACCTTGACTCAACCTTCAAAGCTTCATGCACCTCATCCTGTGTCATTGTAATAGGTTCATGAGACTTCCTAGATGCAAATTTTTCCTCAAACTTTAAATCCTTGTTTACTATTGTTTTCCTTTGTTCTAGAATATAGACCCTGTAAGGCTTTGAAGTCCCATTGTAACCTACAAAAAAACTAGTCTTGGTGGAGGGATCCAATGTGTTCCTCTTTTACACTAGTGCATGGATATAAACTAAACATCCAAAGATGCTGCAATCACTCACCTTTGGATTGATGCCAATGAATTCCTCCTCTAATGTCTTGTCCTCCAAGATCTTGTAATGACACTTGTTATAGATGTAGACTGTTGTGTTGCATTCTTTTTCCCAAAGAAACATTCGAAAATATTGGTAATGAATCATGGACTTAGCAACGACTATGATGGATCGATTCTTCCACTCTGCAACCCCATTTTGCGGTGGCTTGTATGGAATAGTTAGCTCCCTCTTGATTCTTGTGTCCTTGCATAAATTATTAAAATCCTTGGAGGTATACTCACCTCCATTGCTTGATCTTAAGACTTTGATATTCTTTTATATTCAAGATTTCTCAACCAAAGGTTTGAACTCTTGAATATTGCTAAACTCTTCATTCTTGATCTGTAAGAAGTATAGCCATGTCTTGTGAGATAAATCATCAATAAAGGGAACATAGTGAAAGCTTCATATGATTGATGTTATTGACATTGGTCCACACACATTCGAATGCCCTAGGTCTAGAATCTCCTTAGACATATGCTCGCTGCTTGGGAAAGTAGCCTTAGCATGCTTGCCAAACATGTACCCTATGTATACTCCTCGCTACTCAATGTTGAACTTTGGAATATATGTGAATTTCTCCCTCATAATAGTAAATACATTACGATGAAGGTGTTTCATCCTTTTATTCCATGACTCACATATATGTCATTGTTTTGAACTAGGGATTGAACAAGTTCATCCTACAACTTGTATAGATTTCCTTCCCTAACCCCTATCACTTGTGATGCTTATGGGATACATTACTTTAGTCTGACTGGTTCTTCAACTCTACTACATGCCCCTTATCTTCCATAATAGAAATGAATGTAAGTTCTTCCTGAGACATGAAGAAGAAAAAAACACCATCAAAGTACCACGTGGAACTTACGAAATTAGATCAAGATAGATATAGTCTAAATGAGAAATACCCAAGTTAGATCAACCTAGGGTTTATGCAATTTAGGACAAAGTAGGTTGGGGTGTCTAAATAACAGATCTAGGTGCTTGAAGAGTAGATCTATGGATTTCAAGCGGGTTCAAGCATACCCAACCGACAGATCTGAAGGATTGACCAAAAGCCCAAAGAGGGCATTCCACCTAGAGGAGACTAGTTCTAGATCCAAGGGTAATTGGAGTCGGATTAAATTGAAACTTCTGTATATGGTTTAAATATTTATTCCTAAGTGGGTTTTTATGGTCGTCATAAAAAAGTACCCAATCGATTAGATCAAGAAAATTAGGGTTTTGTGTGACAATTGGATAAAAATATGGAAATTGATTCTAACCTTGTAGATCGTACCTAAAAATACTTGTGGCCACCTTGTACATTGATGATCCTTCTACTTAGTTACAATTTTGAGCAAGATCAAGTAGCATCCAAGTGAAAAAAATTTGTCCAAAGGAGGTAAAGCCCCTTTCCCCTACAACTTGTATAGATTTCCTTCGCTAACCCCTATCATTTTTTATGCAACAACAATGTAAGGCCTATACGACCTACTATGCTTGTTGGACATTGTTCTTTTCCTAGCTAATGTGCTCTGACTTTTTCACTCTCTGTCGCTTCCTCTCTTCAATTGTGTCAACCTCTCTATATTGTCTATATTTTATGCTTATCCAAAACCTTAATCTCATTATCCCTAATGACACCTATCTCAATATTTAGATGTACAATTAATATTAAATTTAGTCTAAGTTATTAATGTTTTAAATAAACTTTATTAGACTCTTAAGACTAAGTCAACTTAAAAACATTAGACTTTCACTTTTCCTAAGTGAATTTACAAAATAAAAATACTACCCACTTTCCCTTACAAAATGTCTCAAACTAATTCCTACATTTTCACACTGAAAGTCTAAAACTTGTGCAAGAATTTCATGTTTCTCAAGAATTCCTCCCCATTTGTAAGGATAAGTTATATGTCTTCCTACTTATTGGTAGAGGAACCACTCTACTTAGGTACACTTTTGGCTTGGATTTCCATGCTCAAATTATCTTCGCTCGTCTTAGAGAAACATGTTGTCACATCCATAGTAGCAAGGGATACCATAATTGCAGACCAATTCTAAGCATATTTTGAAGCTAGTCCTTTGCTATCCTATGCGTGAGATCAATAGTTGATGAGCAGTTTGTCGATGGTCACTCGTACATTCGGTGGACCCAAAGCATGTACATATACAATTTCATGCCATGATTGAGCCTCATGACCCTAGGTCGATGAATGAGTTAGCCATTATTCACCATTTAGAGTAGATATGATGACAGTTCCCATGGTATATACAACAACAATGTTCCAGTGCCACTCAAGTGTTACAGATTATAGATACAGTTATGTGACCCAGTATGGATATGGTTTGTGAATTTGGACATTTTCTAGGCTCCTTTACTAATTTTAGTAGTTGGACTTGGTGTATGGTGGTTATAAATTGACGATATTTTATGTTGCTTTTATTTGGTTTAGAGTAGAAGTGATTCATTTGCTTTAGTCATGAGATTCTTGTCTATAATCGTTGGTCTTTTCCTTCATCATAGTATGGACTTGTTCATACCTCCATAGGGATTGTGCTTGCTAGTCATGACATCATTTTCTCACTGTCTCCATTCATCTGCTATCTTCCATATTTGATTATGAACTTGACTTGCACCTTGACTAGTGATATCAGAGATTTCCCCCGCTTATGCCTATGTGTCATTCTTATCACATATATGTTCTCCTTTAGTCCTCGAAACCATGTATTCCTAATAAAAGTGTTTTTAGACACTAAAGCATTGAAACTTAATGTCATATCTAAATGAATGTTAAGTCAACAAAAATAATGTTGCTAAACACTACTATAAATGAATTAAATGTCTTCCTTAGCTATCATGTTTCCAAGAGACAATCACTCATCCTTTGTATGATGTTAGGTCGTTTTCCCCTATAGGGAAACAGAGTGGTCACTCAATCTCACCTATGGACGGTGGTAGGAAATGGAGGTCATATCGAGTCACTATCTAAGGTCTAAAAGGATATTCAGGGCACTTGCTCTTGGAGGATGGCTAGTGAAAGTTGATCAAAAGTTAAATTTAAATGCAAATATTGAAGTGTGCAAACATGACTATAAATTAATGCAATAAAGGTTGATTTTATAGAGCCTATTGGAAGCACTCCCATCAATCTACCCATTTGTGAGGCACCACCGTCCCCTAGTGTTCATCTATCCATCATATGTATAGTGTAGTTCCCTTTTTCCCCTCATTTGAGAAGTCACAGTGCTAAGGTTTTCAAGTCAAACCCTTTATCCTAACCTTGTTTCTCCCACATTCACCCATTCTTCTCACTTGAGGTTCTTATTTGGAGTGACTGGTTACTTTTATCTAGACTTATTATTGATTTTTTATATTCATGATTGCCAATTTAAATGTCACTTTATACTTTTGACTTGTTGCTAACATAAATAAGGGAGCATACTTATCCATTTGTACATGTAGCATTAGTGATTTCAAGTTTGTTCATCATTTTGATCATCCTTTATGTGGTCAACCTAGTTTGACCAAGTCAACAACAGGTTCTATGATGAGTTTGGTTGATAGTGCTTGATTTTGGTTATTCATGGCATTTCAGTGTTCATTAGATGGTTCCATCCTCCAAAGAGTGGTTTTATATGATGGCTTGCATTATTTTTATTATTATTATATGTAGTTACATACCATATTTTTATTATTCGAGCATGGATGAACTTACATATGGATTTCTTTATGGACATGTTACCGGATGAACTAGCAGGGCTAGTCATTGATACACAATGTAGGAGAAAGTGGCCACTGTCACCTTAGTCACTTATCCAAACTGGTTTGGAGTGTCATAACCTCCAAGGGGGGGGATTCTATAAGACACTTGGGAAACACAACACTATATCTTCTACAACATTATTATTGACCAATTCCTTTATGGAGTCAATTTAGGAGTGAAGAATACATACTATATAAAAATATGAATCTTGTAAATGTAAACTAGTATATCAATTTCATTCAACCAAAGTTTTTTTTATATGCACACATATGGCAGGAAAGAATGGCAGTAACATAATGTATTAACATCATATCTCATTGTTCCTATATTAACCATAAATATATCATTCATTCAATGATGTATGACCACTAGTAAAAAAAAGGATTAGTATACCTTGTAGAAAAAAAAATGCAACTTTCATAAACCAACCACTCACCAATAAACAAAAAAATAATGGGAAAGCTGCAAGTGGAAACATATATAGCAGTAGTATATAATTAGCCAGTTCCTTTCCAATAAGAAACCATAGTTTTGATATAAACAAGACAGGAATATTATGATGATAATAGTCCTACTTGGGATAACTTTATAGAAACATTCATGTGATCGAAAGAAATAGTTTATGTATTCAACAACATCTTCATTCTTTTAGCAGTGTATGATAGTCACCAATAGTGAATTTCAAGCAAGTACATCAGCAGTATAATGTAAGTCTCATACCTTCACACAACAATTCAGTAGTGTTGGGGACATGTTGTACTTAGGAAAAGTTAGGCAGACTCTCGGCCAGAATTCTGCTCAGGAACATAAAGATTTGGGTCGCAAGACAAAAAGGAAGTTGCAACAGAAGAACAGTTGCGATGGAAGAAGAGATATGATGGAAGGAGATTCACGATGGAAGGAGAGTCACGAAGGAAGGAGAGTCGCAACGGAAGGAACCGCAATAGAAGAAGAATAAAGAAGTCGAAAAGGAAAGTTCGACGAATTGTGGGTAAAGAGTTAGTTAGAATAAAGCACGCTTTTGGTAATAAAGCATAATTGGATTTTGGGTTGATAGTGCCTATTTTAAGTTGTAACTGAATGTACAAAAATGGAAATGGAAATTTGTCGGCTAACAGAAAAGAGTCGGTTGATTAATACTGGTAAAATCTTATAAAAGGGAGAATCCATGATCTGTGCGGGTTGCTCCTGGTTATTTAGTGATTGATGGGATAGGTTGAGAGAGAAGAGAGTTTCTTAGCCAAATGATCAATCAAGGTTAGGTGTGTATCGATAGTTGAGAGAAGAATGGAAGAAATACATACACCCAAAACCATAGAGCATGAGAGGATAGAAGTATGTACGAATTGTAAAGAACATCTAAAGAAGATTCTACAAGATGAGTGCATAGACAAAAGGTGTTAACCAGTTTCTCATGCCAGATGAAGAGAACCTTTGTGGTTTTTCCTGGATAGGTTTCCACGTTAAATGTTATTCTATGTGTGTCTTTGGTAATTATTTTTATGTTGAATGCATGTATGTTGGGAATTAGTGGATTTGAATATGTTGCACAGCATTTGTTTATTAATAAACCCATGTGTGTGTGTGTGTGTGTTGTTATACCAAAATCCTATCATCTACATGTGATAAGATCCTTAACACTTCTATTTTCCATCAATACCAAACTTGGAGTGGAAACAGTGCTCTGGATGTCAATTCTACATTAAAAACCCTAGCACTATTTTTTCCCTTTAGCTGAAGAGCGGTACCTTATGCAGCACCGCCTGAGTCCTGTTATAGATAAGCGGTGCCAACGCATATGGGCTTTGTTCTTGGAGCGGTTCTTACCCTTCACCGCTCTATCATAAAGGTATATAAGCGGTACCCTTGGTAAAATTGGAAAAAAAGAGGATTCTCGAGGCTTCTAGAACATAATCCTCGTGTCCTCCCTTATCCCTATCAATATGGGTTGGTTGGAGTCGATATCCCTCTTGGATCTTATGGCCACCACACCCACAATTCTCTCAACTATACCTATCCATTGAGCCTTATAAATACAAGCTCATTTCCCATAGTTGAGGGAGAGAGAACTGAATGGTAATGTTATGCTATTGAATTGACTACCTAGCCCAATACATTGGAGAGCACAAGAGAGCAAGTTGGAGCTATTGGGGATGAGGTGTTTGTCTTGTGGAGGAGTTTGTCAACACTAAGGCAATGGTTGTAAGCTTCTTCATTGATTTCTTAATGCAAAGCTGATTTCCGTCCCACATATCTGTTGTATTGATCTTGCATGTATATGTTACTGGATTCCTTAATCACTAGTATGGATGTGTAAATAATGTTCCAGTAGCTTTGATGTTCTTGTTTGTTTGACATGTTCTACAGGTACACAGCATTAGAGGAAATTTGCGGTCTAAAATGGGCCTCCTAAGGAAAATAATAAAATAATAGTTAAAATAATAAAATAATAGTTAAAATAATAAAATAATACTTATTAATTTTCGAGGAAGAATGAAAAAAACTACTTTTTGTGTTCGTATTTTCAACATATCTCCCTATGTATTTACTCAAATTCTGAGCGGGAGAGCTCATTGGATGTGGAATATAATTCCGCATCCAACGAGTGCCCACACTGC